>JBBPTE010000023.1:47482-65246 GCA_038093935.1 Tylopilus cf. pallidocervicolor | reverse complement strand
ATAATTGTGGCAAGGGCTGGGTTGGTACTGCTACACAGTGCAATTGTGCCGAGGTCAAGTAGGACGATTTACCTCTGAGTTTGGCCGTTCTATGCGTAAGTTTTCATCTGTTTGGTTGCCGCAGCCATATTTCTCATTTATTTTGTAGATTGGGCGAACAACATCGCCAATCGCTTCGTCGTAGTTGATGGTTGATTCGTCTACTACGCGCCAAGATGACGTATCATATCATTCTACGCTACTCTTTATCGGTGTATTGCGCGTCGTTCCGTTCGTGCTGTACACGAACCTAGTAACGAGCGTGGTCTCGAGTTCCCTGCCTGCGTACAGTGCCTTGACGAGGATTTTCGGGCAGTATGTCTATCCCATACCTCTCTTCTCACTTTTTTCTGTCATCAACTTGTTTACGTTTTGTGGACCATTATTCATTCATTCGTTCTGTTCGTGTAAAATTTACCGGTTTATATGTCTAATATATTTGCTTGACTCATCAGTCAGTTGCAAGGTCAGGGGCTATTTGACTAACTGAGTAGTAATTCAGTACTTTGATCCCTGTCGTCACCACTGACGCAATACCTTGGACAGGGGTTGGCGACAACACAAACTCGGGTGTTCATCTTCACCACCGTTTGTATTCTGCCCGCCATGTCGTCTCTCGTTGGATCTGCAAAAAAAGCTTTCACCTCTGTGACCCCAACAGACAAGATCGTCGACCTGAAGCGTGACATTCAAGACCCAGTCCGGAGCGTTGAGATTGGTGACCATAGCTGTATGACTACAGATCATGGCGTAAAAGTCTCTGATACAGACAACTGGTGCGTGTCATTCAAGTCGGTTTCCGCATGTCGGTTGACTGACCTTCACGGTGACCAGGCTCAGGGTGATCGGTACTGGCACCGTTAAAAACAACGGCCCAATGTTACTCGAGGATCAGATTGGCCGCGAGAAGATACATCGTTTTGACCACGAGCGCATCCCTGAACGCGTTGTGCATGCTCGCGGCGCTGCAGCTCACGGCTATTTCAAGGCATATGATGATCGCGCCGCAAAATACACCTACGCACCCGTGCTGACGGACTCTTCGCGCACAACCCCCGTGTTCGTTCGCTTCAGCACGGTCCAAGGCCCAAGAGGAAGTGCCGTATGTGTGTTGCTATTCGTCTTGCTCACACCATCCATATGTTTCTTCCGTAGGATACGGTCCGCGATGTTCGAGGGTTTGCGGTCAAATTCTACACTCAAGAGGGCAACTGGGACATTGTCGGGAACGATATCCCGGTATTCTTCATTCAGGATGCCATCAAGTTCCCCGACTTTGTTCACGCCGTAAAGCCCGAACCCCACAACGAGGTTCCGACCGGTCAGAGTGCCCACAATAATTTTTGGGACTTCGTCGGTCTTCAGCCCGAGTGCAAGTCATGCACATATATCGTGTGGCCATTCCACTAAGTTTCCTTTAGCGGCCCATATGGTCATGTGGGTCATGTCCGACCGTGGCATTCCGCGTTCATTCCGCATGATGCAAGGTTTCGGCGTCAACACTTACACCCTTCTAAACGACCAAGGCATCCGACATTTTGTCAAGTTTCATTTTATCCCTGAACTTGGTGTTCACAGTCTTTTTTGGGATGAGGCACTCAAGATCTCTGGACAGGATCCCGATTTCCATCGTAAAGACCTGAACGAGGCTATCGAGTGTGGGACATATCCAAGATGGAAGTTCGCCATTCAGACTATTTCCCAAGATCGCGAGCATGATTTCGACTTTGATATACTGGATGCAACGAAGGTGTGGCCGGAAGAATTGGTGCCCCTTGAAGAAATTGGCGAACTGGTGTTAAATCGTGCTGTCGACGAATTCTTTACTGAAACCGAACAAGTCGCTTTCTGTACTAGCCACATTGTACCGGGGATCGGATTCAGCGACGACCCTTTACTACAAGGACGCAATTTCTCGTATTTCGATACACAAATAACACGACTCGGGATCAACTTCCAAGAGGTATGTTGCTGTACTAGTAACCTAACCAACATGTTTGATGACCTCGACTCGTTATCAGCTCCCGATCAATCGACCCGTTTGTCCAGTGTTGAATCACAATCGGGATGGTCAAGCGCGGCATCGAATTGTCAAGAGCAATATCAATTACTGGCCCAATCGCGAGGGGATTGGAAAGCCCACCGGCGGAGAGAAGGGAGGTTATATCGAGTAGGTTGTACATTGCAAGCTATCGTAGTATCGCTGAAGTCCTTGTAGGTATGCGCAATACCTCGAAGGTATCAAGCAGCGAGCGCGCGGGGATAAATTCCAAGAGCACTTTAACCATGCTCAGCTCTTCTTCAACTCTCTCGCTTCATACGAGAAGGTCCACCTCGTTAACGCCATATCATTCGAGCTCAGTCACTGCGAGGACGAGAAGGTTTACAAGTCTTACATTAATGTGCTTAACAATATCGATTTCGAGCTCGCGAAGTCCGTGGCTAGTAAAGTAGGTAGCGATGTCCCAAGTCAGCCGGGCGGCCCCAACCACGGAAAGAGAGGCAATGGCTTGTCGCAGAAAGACTTTATGCCAAAGGAACCGACCATTCTCTCCCGTCGCATCGCCATCGTGGTTGCTGACGGTTTCAATGGAGTTGAGATGCAAGCTGTTCGCGCTGCCTTGACCAGTTGCAAGGCTGTATGCTATATCGTTGGACCACGTCGCGGGTACATCCATACAAAGGCTGGTCATGTTCCCGGAGTCTCTGCGGACCATCACTTTGAGGGACAGCGATCAACTTTATTCGATGCCATCTACATTCCATCTGGGGCAGAACACGTCAAGGCTCTCGCAAAGAACGGCCGTGTAATCCACTGGGTCAGGGAAACATTCGGACACTGCAAACCTATTGCTGCTGTCGGTGAAGGTGCGAACACATCAGACAGAGTGAAAATGTGGCTGAGTCTATTCGGCCCTTACAGCGGTAGAATTTCTTCGCGACGTCGTCCAGTTGCCCAAGGTGGATTTCTTTACGCCAGGTGGTCATGGCGACGAGGTGGTGTCGTCTTATGGAGTGGTTTCCACGGGGCGATACAGCACTTCCTCGATTATGGCTGATCTCCCCAAGTTTGATGCAGACTCGAAGGGCTTCATCTCCAACTTCGCCTATCAGATCAGTCAGCACCGTTGCTATGAGCGGGAGATGGACGGTCTGACGGAGATGGTCGCATTCTGAGGGAATGAAGTTGAATGTTTGCGAGATTGATCGTTTTTCCGTGTACGATTAGTGCTTGACCTCGTTCAAAGTACAAGCGTGTCTACGTTGATTGCAACAAGAGAGATGAATCCACATTCGCAGCGCCAGATGACCGCAACATCTGGCGGGTCGTATTATTTGTTGTTTGTGGGGTCGAGGTCGTGCATGCAAGCCATCGGGACACTCGCACGGCATGGACGACAAGGACCTCCACCCGGGCGACGACTACTCGCACCGGTTCTTCATCTGGCACGAATGGATACAGGCGCACGGACCGCTCTCGACGGAGAACGTGTTCGACTACTTTGCGGCGTCCATGTTCTACGACAAGCAGAGCAACAACCAGGTCCTGCGCATGCAGACGATGCACACCGGCACCCCCATCCTCGACGAGGCGGAGGAACTCAGGCGAGCACCCCTCCCCGTGCGCCTCCCCGCGCTCACCCCTCCGCAGGCGTTTCACCGGCATCGAGTTCGCCCTCGCGCACGCCGCACCACCGTCTCTCTTCGTCATACACAAGCGCGAGCGTCTCTCCCCAGACGACGGTCCGTCCATCCCCCTCGCCCTCGCGCACCTTCACCTCTCCCACAGTCCGGCCCCTCGCAGCCTATTTCATCATCAACAACCGCATCTACCAATCTCCCGACGTCTACACCCTGCTCTCGAACCGACTGGTACTCCCCTCTCTCCTTCCCCCCCCGCGCGCTCACTCGCCTCCCGTCCAGCTCACCTCGTTGAACGCCCTCCAGTCCTCCCTCGACCTTCTCCGCAGACACCGTCCTGATTACACTCCCCGTTCTGGATTCGTGTGGCCTATCATCGACTCGTCCCCCAAAAAGCCTGGCCTCGACGTCTTGCACACGGACGACTCTGCCATCGATGCCCCAGAAAAACGCACGCTCCACGGTCCCAAGAAGCATCAAAACAATTCGCTCATGATGTATGCCATGAAGACAACTGCAATGCATTCCAACATAACCTCGTCTCGTATCCAAGCCTCTGATCAGCCAGCACCTGTACTTGCGTCGGCATCTGCGCACCCCGCACCGACCCCTGGTCCTTCGACCCAAAGGCCACCCACCCCAAAGGCACCCTCCAGCGCTCCAAGTCCACAAGACTCCGCTCCTATCAGAGGTCCCGTCGGCGCGGGTAAAAAGAAGAAGAAACGCACGTCCTCTCCCTCCCGTGTGAGTACTCCATTGACGCAGTTTACAGGCACATCAGTCTTGATAACCTGAGTTTGGGGTGACTTGATCCGCATGTTTCACCCCGCGAAGTCATTGCCCAGCGGTTGACTACTCTCCTGTCTTATCAGGCACTTGTCTACTTAATTACCTCTTCTTTCATGTGTTCATGTGGACCCTCGTACGATGCCGAATCTGTAGTAGTACCGTCGCATATCCTATGACACTATGATCGACCGCCTACCCCCGTTAACTTGTCCGTCAACCAGCCTAGCGGTGTAGGCAATGGCCCATTGCGGGCTCCTACACCGGCTCCCAAAGCGAGGGGGTTTGCCGACACAAACGAGTCCTTTCGCGCCTTGGATGCCGTTTTCGCTGCGGGTCATGTCAGCGGGACGCTATCTGACAAGCGGGGGGACATGAACTTTCCCCGCCAAAAGTAACTCGTGACTGAGCAAAGAGTAGGGTGAATGTACCTGAGTTACTAATTTCCTCCAAGTTCGTTTCGAGGACGAGGCCGCCCTGTATGATCTCCGCAAGGATATGGTGAACCTTGACTCATTTCATGACTGTGTATTACCCCTCTCGTGGAAGCATACCTCGTCGAAATGGAATACCAGGTCGAGTTCACAAACATTCTCAAACGCACGGTCCAGCGCCTCCACAAAGACCTGGGTGTGCTCGGCATTTTGGCACGGTGGCATGCCATGCAAACGGGGATCTTCACTCACCTGAATCAGGTCTAGTATACCCAGCTCGCTCTCAGCGCCGTCCACGACAAACACAAAGTAGAGTGTGGCGTAGTTCCTGTACACAACTCGCCACCGCTCGTCCGAGTCATCCTGGGGGCCGAGGAATGCCTCGAGTTCAGGCGCATCCAAAAAGTTGCATAGACCTGCTGGACGGATTGAGATGAGTGAGAATATCTTCTGCAGGACCGTCTGCGGAGACTGATGGAGCGGTGTGTAGAACTTGGTCAGCCTTGGAATACCTGACGTGTTGACTAGGATTTTCGATCAGACAATGAGGGTGGGTGCAAAAAGATGACTGACAGATCAACACTGCGTGTATCATGACCGTAATGTAGAGACTACCGTTTCCGTCTCCGCACCCAGAAATGTCCTCACCCAGACCCAAACCAACACACGACGATCGTCGATCACATTTGCTCACGTCTCGTCTCTGGGTAAAGTCCAGCCAAGTCTTCCCGCCAGATTACCAACCGGCCCAGACAGACCTCCCTGACTTTTGAAACTCTCCAAGAAATTTTTGATGAGGCTGTAGTCCATGCTCGGCTGATCATCCTCGTCTGAATCTCCGGCATCCTCTCGTCCCAATAGGGCTTCAAGTTCAGCATGCATGGTGGCCTCAACATCCATGTCCATGTCGACACCTCCTGGAGTCGCACGTGCCTTCTCTTTATCCTTTTTGGTTGGCGGTGTAGTTGCAGGGTGGACTTTTGACTCAGCACCAGGTTGTCGCAACCGCAACAGTTCAGTGTCCATGGCTTGCATAACCGCCTCGAAGGAGTCCAGGTTGGGATTCTTGATTAGACCGCCATGTGGTAGCGACGGGCGGGGCCGCTCGACCGTTGTCCTTGTCACCGCTGTCGCCCTCTTCATTGTTGATACACTTGCTGGTACAAACGCTTGATACCATCGTGAGTCGTCTTTCCACGCTGCAGCCTTAGAGAAACACACCTCCTCGCTCTTGCCGTTCTTTGACTATCTTATCCCACATTTCGTCAGAAATACCCAGGGCCTGGCGCGAAAACTCGAGAAACTCTGCTTCTTCTTCCTTCATATCTACATCGATATCATCCACCACCTGTGGCCTGTCTTCTTCTGACTCGACATCCTCGACATCCCCACCAGCCAATGGATCCGACGATGAGGACTCATCATCTGAATCGATCCCTTCGTATATATCGCGTGGAAGAAGTGGAGGACGGATCGGACGAACGCGCACTGGCAAGCTAGGTTGTCCGACTGCAGCACCATTGACGACAGTATCAGCTTTGGCGTGACCAGCTTCAACCTGTTCCGTCAGAATGGTTGCCTTAGCCACACGTTGCGTATTGAAAGAAGCAGGCATTTGTCCGTACTCAGAGGCTGGCAGAGCAGGGACGAGGCTATCCATCAACTGCTGGCGAGCCACTTCTCTCGCTTTTCGGGTTTCTGTGTCAGACTCTTCGTCCTCCGACCCAGAGAAGCCCTCGTCACTGAACAGGAGGTCGTCATCGTCACTATCTGTACCATCTTCGTCAGACAACGCTTCACTATAGATCACAAGGGAAAATGTCAGGTGTCTTTGATCGTCGTGTGGAAATGAGTGATACGTACTCTTCAAATCGTGCGCCTTCCATATCTCCTTTTCCTTGTACAAATTGCTCCACTTTGGCGGCAAGTTCGCGGAGTTTATCCGTTTGCCCCTTCGTGACCTTGTCGCCGCCACCTCCCGCACCGTCCGTTTCCATAGCGCGCTCGAGTGCTTCGTCGAGATCTTTAGCGTCGACATTCATCCACTCATCTGAATCCTCCGTTGGCACGAGATCAGCATCCGAAAGCGCTTCGGGAGCACGAGAAAGTGCAGCATTGAACAGAGCTGCAAAAGACGGCCTCGAAACGTTGCTGCCATAAGGTCAGTCAAGGGAACAATATTCAACGTGAATTCGTGAGCATACTCTTCTCGTCGAATCTCAATGAAGACATCAGCCGCCTTATTTTCGAGCTCGTTCCATAATTGTGAACCCTCGATTTCCTCACGGAAGTAACCGACAGTGACAAGGCGGGCCAGGTACGACTTGTAGTCTGGTGAACGACGAAGAGCGTCTTTGCGTGCTTCGGCCTAGTGAGATGAGATACACGACAAGTCCGAAAAGGTTAAAGGACACTTACTGAGGAACTCAATGCATTCGTGGTTGAACTAATGACATCTGCACGATTTTTAGATTCTCGAAACAACATCTCAAATCCACATGCCTGAAAATCCATATGAGCAGTCGAATAAGCCAGTAAAAGTTGGAGATTAACCAATTTCATTCCGATATCTCGCCAACGCCAGGCAGCTGTGCCTTCTTTCTCCTTAAAGCTGCCGAAGATCTTGGGCGGATAAAACTTTTGGCCCAACAACTGAGCATAGGCAGTTCGTGTCATTTTGACGCGGCATAAAATGTTTGAACGTGGCGGAAAGCGTGCCATTTTGTGAGCAGCCTACAACTGTCTGTCAAGACGGCCGCCAAAGTAGTACCATCACTCACGCGAAGTTGAACGGCGTCGCGCGTGTAGAATGTCTCGACGGGCTTTTGAATCAACGACGGGTCTGCGGTCAGGGCGCGAGCGATGTCGATGGGGAGGTAGGCCATGGTCGTATGCACATGGCTGCGCGCAGCAGCAGGATAATTAGATATTCTCTGCCATACGATGTCCTCGACCGCTTTTGTAGCGAAGGTATCGATGGATGCGTCGCGCACGAGAGGGAGCGCATCCTCGATGGTAATGTACTCGTCTTCGTCGACAGTGAAGGGGCTGTCGTCCCTCCCACCAGGACGCCTCCTCTGCTTACCGGGGGGAGAAACGTGCGAGAGGGGGATGAGATGCAAGCGACCGTTGTGTATCCACACCTGGTAAGAGCGAAAGCGCCATTTAGCTTGTGGTTCTGGAGCAGGGGGATGCGCACCCTGTTGGTCGCGTTTGAGGGGTTCACCCAGCGGGGCAGGGACTCGGCTGCCTCGATGAGCAAGAATTCCCCATCCGAGTCGGAAGCACTGGCGTGAAGATGAGTGGAGAAAGGCGCGGCCGGTGCAAGAACAGACCTAATGACGACGTCCCATCGCTTGGAGATCTCCCTGAGGAGCCAGACGGCGCACCACTCGTCGTCGACGGCGTCGCCGACGCGCATGCGGCCCTCGAGAATGTTCTTGTCCTCGGCGCGGTGTGCGTCTGGATCTGGCGCAATCTTGAGCTGAAAGGGGTCGCGATGCCAGAGGAAGCCGGGGAGGAGCGTCGGGACCAGATCGGTGATGCACGCCGCGAGGGACGCGCAGGAGGCGTTGTCGGCGAGCGGGGGCGGGGGTCGGAGGACATACAGCAGAGAGACGGACGAGTCCATGAAGCGAAGCGTTGGCTGGCTGTTGCCATTCGCGGCTATGGCGGCACACACATCCTTCAAGGACAGAACGCTGATCGCTGTCATTGGCGACGAGGTCCGTAGCAGACCCGCCCTCGCGCACACCCGCTCAGACCCCACGTAGGACTCGATCACAGGCCTTTTGCTCGCCGGTGTCGGCCACATCAACGAACAACAGAAGAAGAACTTTCTCGTCGTCGATTCAAGTATGCTCGCCGGCGCAGCCCCACCCTCTTCTCCTGACCCTTCACCAGAGACCCAGATATCATCCATCGAGGCAGCCTTCCAGGAATTCACAGAGCGCAAGGATGTAGCAATCCTGCTCATTAACCAGCATGTGTGTACTGTGACACTTTACTTCTTGGGCCAATCCTCATGAGATCCGTTCTAATCAATCTAGATTGCAGAAAAGATCAGACCGACGGTCGATCGCTACCATCAGCCTTTCCCTACCCTTCTCGAGATCCCATCCAAGGACCACCCGTACGGTATGCAGCCCTGTCACTTGCTCGCTTCGACTTGTGCTTTCATTCACAACACGCTTTCATAGACCCTGAGAAGGACTCCGTCTTGAAACGCGTGCAGAAGCTTTTCGGAGAATAGTACATATCCAGTGTACCTCATCATTCATGCCCACGAACGGTGCTTTCGCGTTCCTTTGATGATTCTCAACTCGTCACCCTGGCTGAGACCGTGCTGGGTTTCATTGTGATAATATGCATTACATCGGTGCACGGAGACTATATCCGAACATGGTTCTGATCGTACTCCAGTGTGTTCCTCCTCAGCCCTTGATGTGGATGCACGGTCCGCTGCGCGTGTATTCAGGATGGATGAAACCGCATTATAGGCTCGTTCTCGCGAACGCCTGGTGCACGCTCGACAAATACCCGAATCGGGTTGCGGCTTTCCGAGTCTGTCGACAGTCAAATTAAGGCGGCAGAGCCGCGTCAGGCGAGTCAGATAGGTCTCCGGTGGATGCAAACAAGATACGCACTTGGAATGTCTATAAGGAGGTACCGAAACACGAAGTATCCTTCATCGTTCTGTTATATCACATCGTCAGCAAGTAATGCCCTGTGCACCCCACAAGATAGACGCGAGCCAGAAAAATACACGAGACATGTGCCATAGCGAGTACCCATGCCGCACTCCGTGTGCTCCGTTTGCATATCTGGCAAAGTTAACAGCTGAAAAACACTTCAACGCACCCTCACGAGATCAGCGTGCACCTCCCCTTCCATCCACACTATCCCTGCCGTATGGCTCCCTTCGTCGTGGGGTCTCCGCCCGCGGAGTCCGGAAAATAGACCTGTAAATCCCCACCAAGAACGTTCCTCAGTCTTTCCCAAGTCCCTGCTCTTGTCTTTGTCCGTCGCTGCGGGGGGAACGGGCGACGGGACACTATCCCCTCTGAGATACTTGAAAGCGCTCCTCGCCGAATCGATAAGAGGAGTCAATTTTTCCTTGACGTCCTCAAGAGTCAACGAGGTCAACGACGTTACATAGCTGGCCCATTGGACCTCCTTCTCTTCCTCCGCTGGGAACGACGCCTGAAGGGAACCTTGAACATAGAAATTCAACAACATATGTTCCCGACCGGAGGAATCGACAGCTATTTGTGATGCTACGTGTCGATGACGGTGACGTGGACGCACAGAAGTGGGTGGATTGTTGTGAAAAGCGAGGGGTGCATGAAGGTATTTTGCAACCTATCACCCGATTAATCAATAATCGACCCTCCGTCAAGGTGAAGACATACTCGGGAAGACGTTTTGATTCGCTCACAAGCGTCGTTATAGAGCACCGTGGGCGAGTTCTTTGAAAATAGTTCGGAAGTAAGGGCGTAGACAAGCACAGCGGACAGTCCTGCACCGAGCAGTATCACAGTTAGGTTGGTAGTACGCTGAGTTGTGCGTAAGACTAGAACATGTTACCATCTCTCACACGGCCAACGTGAAGCGATGAAAACTCACCTTTGCCACTGACACCCAGCTCTGACCATCTCTTAGCCTTCTCCCCGCGCCTCAGGTTTGCCTGTGAGATACCAAGCTGAAATGGACCGACCGAATCCTCTCTGCTTGAGTGGGACGTTCTCGCTTTCTGGTCGAGGGCGGAAGTGAGCAGAGAAGACTGGTGACTGTTAGTACTGGCGTATGTTCTGGAGGTCCTGTAAGTGAAAGAAAGCACGTCTGCCCTGCGAGACGGATGTGCAGATCTATACAGAAACTGCGGACAACAGAGGGGCCTCGACAAGCGGGTAAAGGAGATTGTGAACATCAATGTTGTATTACAAACTTGCAGCTGTGAAATATTTGGTACTACCGAATGCGTGGACACAAGAGTACAAGCGACCACAAAACACATTGACGAGACAAAAAGTTCCCATTAGCCGACTCGAACGACTGACCTCGTCATTACTAGTGACGCGCTCTACCAACTGAGCTAAACGGGAGTGCTGTGTTGGTGTCATTTATTATTATATATGAAAGCTTCGTTCGCTCCAGAGAGGAAAACCTGCCGTAAGTTCTAGCTAGTTTCCGAAGCTACTCAACCGTTCCACAGTGGCCCTTTTCATCTGCATCGGCGCATTTAGCGGACCCTTCTCAAGCCAACAAGAAGGCAGACTTACTGGTGGGCTTATTCCCTCTCCTTCAAAGTATGCTAATACGAATTCTTCAGCGACCCAGTCACTCTCAACAGTACCCAAATCCGAAAATATTAAATTCCTAGGGCGTGTTGAGTCTCTGGTGGGCGCAGTGAGGTGCACGTCAAGGGGATTGCCCTTTGGGAGCTTGGTATTGGGAAAGATCGATTTGAGTTTGCGAAGAGGAGATTGTACAGCGACCTCTGTCTCTGCGGAGAGGGTTCCACGAGACTTGGCAAGTTGGAGACGTGCCGTCAAGGTACGCATAAAACCATCACGCAGATGAGTGTACGATGTGTGGCGTGTCGGTACTGTGGACAAGGGTATTAGACGGTTTCGTGCCACCAGGGATGACCTCACCAATGCGGAGGATGCATGACGTATTTCGGACTATGTAATCAATTTTCTCCTCGGGTGTGGCATTGATCGGGATCTGCAGCATTCTCTGTGGTCAGAGTCAGTATTCACGCTGGTACAGAGATACGAACGTTGAGTTTCGGGGTTGTGAGGTCAGCATAGAAACCGACAGAGTAGACGTTTATACCGAGAAAAGAGACTGTGCGGACACCGACCCCCAGGAGAGTATGGGGAGACAGCGGGAACCGGGAAGGGGAACGGAGCTCTTTCGGAAACTCGACGGAGGTGGCAGGATCGACTAAGACGGAGAAAGTTGAGCGGAGGAAGTGGGCGTCTGAACGGGCGCCTACCTGCGACGTCCTGCCGGGTGTTGTGAGACGCATCCAGATGGATGCGCGTGGTCGCGTGGTGGTACGCGAGCGCTGCGGAGAACAAAGAGGCGACGCCATACAGGACGGGTTTCGCCCAGGCGCGGCGCGCTCGTGCGCAGGCGAACAAGTGCGACATCAAGCGGCGGGGAGTCACGTGCACAGGTGGCTGGCGCGTACCCGGTCGACCGAGCAAGGATCGGTCAGTGCATACGCAATCCGACCGCAAACGAGGACGCGTCAGCGTCTACATACGTATATAATAACTAACGCCTGCGCTTTCGTCGTACGTCTCGTCCCCTTCCCTCCGACTTCTCCCTTGCCATCATCTGAACCCATCTCAATGTCTACCCTTGATCTATCCCTGCCCAGCATCATCGCCGACATAGGCTCTGGTAACTTGTCTATCCAAGGCGTAGAAATGGACGAGGACGATATCGACGTCCTTGATTCACCTGCTGAAGAGATTTCATCCCTTGGCTCAGATCAATCCTCTTATGATAAACAGAGAGCAGCCCTTGCCATCTATCTTGGCGCTCTGCCTTACAAGTGCGAGTCTCTCCAGGAGATGCAGCAGAAGCTGGAGCACATCGTAGCAAAGCTCCTTATATGCGCCGACTCCAAGAATTGGTCCGTTCTCACAACATGGGATGCAATGCTGCAATGGTAAATTTCTAGCTCCTCTCGTCCTCAAATCTCTCATCTCTCCCAGCTGGCTGCAGTTGCGCTACCCAATGACTACCTCTACTCGTGCAAAGCTTGTAAAGTTTTATTACGAGCTGTGTCTCATTCCTGGTTTGGACGTTCGTGTCATCCGAAGTTGGGCAGACATGATTTCTCGCCTCCTCGGAAAGACAGGAAAACGTTGGCTTGAATCAGAGGATCTACATCTCTCATGGCGACCCCTTTGGCAAGTACTTTACAAGGAGCTCTTCCCAAAGAAGCGTCTTGGTCAAACAAGGTGTGCAACACTTTTGTTCCTTGATCGCGTTTCGCTGACATGCTTGTCTAGTCGCAACTTGAACAACATCTTGCTCTACGTTGCAGAAACGTGCAAATCATACTTCACTGCGAACGACGTCCCAGATATGCTCGACACTTTCTTACCAATGATCACACCCAACGTAGGCTTTGCTCCCGTTTGTTACATCTTGTATGTGCATACTGAATTCATGCAGACAATTCTGACTATGGTTCCGGTGCTGACCTCGTTCCTTCCGCCATCTCATCCGCATCTCTACCTTCCCATAATCTTCAAACTTTGGGAGGCATTCAATTCCTTTTCCATGGATGATCGTTTCCTTGAATTGGCTGGAAACCTGGCGGAGGAACATGTCTCAGGCAAAATTGGTAATTTTAGTGAAGAGGGTGGGACACAATGGAAGGACGTGGGTATATGGTCCGAACAGGAGTGGAACTTGCTGGTCAGCAAAGGATTTGAATCCATGTGTAGGCGCCCAACCACATCTCTGTCGTGTCCACGCTCCTTACACTCATTGCAGATGTCCCCATAGGGAAATCCAGAGTGAGTAACTTGGAGACGGAATTCATCCATGTGATTCTGATTTTGTCGCAGAATCCCAATTTGACCTCTGCGCATGCGGATGCAGCGTCAGTCCGCCAGGGATCCAAAATTAAGAAAACTATCAGTCGCATTAGTGAGCTTGTTCAAAAGATGGTTCTCATGTGTTGAGGTACAAACATTGCCTCGATCTAGATGCTCTCGCCAAGCTGTTCGTTTTCTCGATGGCCGTCGATGGCCCTCTCCGTGGTGACTCTGCATCGACAACGCCATCTTCCTCCAACGGACAGATAACATATTTCGCGGGTTCGAAAGCTATGGACACTCTAGACCGCCTGATTACTAGTACAGAGTCGTTTTTCCATCCATCTAATCATGGTCATTGGACGGTGTTAGTAAGTAGATTGTAATCCTCCACACACCATTTGTTCTAAGTTTGTGTGCAGCTTACGAGTTTCCTTCAACGCTTGACAGCCGAGTTTGCAGATCGCTGGTCTGAGGAGCATCTGCCTTCTTGTCGTACTCCGGTGGTAAGTTATCTATGTAATACTTATACAGTGCTATCGCACTGATGAATGATATGAAGACTCGTCGTCTCACGGTCACGATTCGTCGAGCTTTCGTCACCAGCCTGCTAACCCCCGCTTTACTTGCAATGTTCTCGAAGGATCCTCTCTCTCTGGCTATGACGCAAGGAGCTCTACGTGTGATGGCACAGCTTGAGCCCACGTTGGTCATGCCAGAACTACTCGAACGCGCCTACGGAGGGCTAGAAGTTGTCAACGAGACACACCGGACCACAGCAGTTCTTAAGATTCTTTCTGGCATATCTCTCCCCTTAGTCTCTGAGGAGCTATGGCGCCCCGGTCAAAAACATCTACTGCCGCTCCTGGAGTTATGCGTTCCGGGGATTGATTTGGTATGCCATATTCTTACTGCATCCTGGTTCGTCTTTAACGTTCCTGAATACAGAATGACCCAAATAAGACTATATGTGCGACCTCATTCATTGTTAGTGCGATTCAGCACATCAAAGTTGGCGATATTTCTATGCACCAATCTGGGTTCGCGTTGTCTGGCGACGCACCTAGCGAAGATCTCATGGAACTCGATAATGACGAAAGTCGACTTCCCGATGGCATTGAAATGAGTCCATTCGTCGCTATGAGCAAAGAAGAAGAGCGTGCTCTTGTCCGTGAGACCACTTCAGGCTTTGCAGGTACTTGTTCCATTTCTTAATAAAGGCTTGAAGACTGAACACTACAGATTGGGTGACGTCTCTCTTCCGCCGCATTCTCGCCCTGTACGAGAATCTACCAGAGGAAGGTGGTCGAAAGAAGACGACAGGAGGCAAGACCGAGGAAGTGGTTTTGAAATCTATAAAGAGCATGGCCGATGTTGTCTGTCTCCATTTATCCGATCAACTTTTCGACCTCGTCCTCAACCTAGTTTATGATTATGCTACAACAAATGCCAAGTCGAACGCCGTGCGGGCATTTGGGCATCTCGTAGCATGTCTCGCGCGTGCAAAGCCTCAACAGACAATTGACAAGTTCTTACCCTTTTGCATCTCACAGATTCAGGAGGAACTGAAACATGGGGCATCAAGCGTTCGGACAACCTCGACGCATGAGAGTGTACCCTCTGACACAACCCTCCACTGGAGTGAGTGTCAACTTACTGTTCTCATAGTCATGCACTAAGTTGCGCGATTTATCACATCAGATATGGCCATTCTCAGAGGTTGCCTGGGGTATGGTGGCCCTGCTGTGAGTTACGAGGAAGTGACCTCTAGATTGAAAGTCTGACGATATCCCGCAGTTACTCAAACATAAAGAGACAGTTATCCAACTTCTGTCACTTTTGCTCGAGAAGACGAAGAGCGAGAGAGGGTACTCAGGGACTGCTACTTTGGTATCACGAATCTTGCACACGGTAACAGCAGTTTACCCTATCGAAAATTATTTTGTCAACAGCGATCAATGGAGAGACCCAGGTAGGACTTTTGGTATTTGTTCATTTGAGTGACATGGTAAGTTTACTGTCTTTCTAGATTTCAACAAAACCCACAACACGCAGTGGGGTCACCTTGTTGAACCTAAAGATGTCAAGATCGAGTGGCATGGTAGGATGACATTGTTTCACTTCCTCTTTTGGAAACTTAAATCGAAATATTTCAGTTCCCAACACGGAAGAGGTCGATTTTGTGCTTCAAATCTTAGATCACATTGCCTCTCCAACGCTCGACAAACTCGAAGCCCTCGTGAGCTCTTCTGACAAGTGGGACAGTGTTGCTCGCAACGATTTTTGTCGGTGCGTGTAGCGGTATGAATCCAGTCTAACTCAACTGATGCCTATGAGACTAGCTATCTAGCTTTCTCAAAGGCAGTCTGGAATGGCATGCCCACAATTTGCAAGGAGGCTCCCAAAGAAGTTGTCAACCCTTGTTCTGATCCGGATGTCGATATAGAAGGACTTATCGTTAACCAACTAGATGTCCAAGCAGGAATAGTTCTGACAGATCCTCAAGATCCACGCTACCAGCGTGTCACGGAATTGCGGACCCGGTTCGGGAATCTCATACACCTCGCCGCAAAGAAGTTGCGCGAGGACCAAAAAGAAGAGGACCACATCGATGCCGTAATCGCGGTGGTCAAAGCACTCGATACATTCTTCCTTGACTATGGGATGACTAGAGGCGACTTCACAACTTTACAGAAGAATTATGTCCAGTCTCGAGAGTGCGCCGTGTCTTTTTTGTTCTAAAGTGGCGGGGCTTTAATTGTCCCATGCAGGGTGAATCGTATGTCTGCACGTCAAAGAGACAACGCACGAGTCGTCTGGATTAAGCGAGCACAACTCTATCATTCTAGCCGCCTGTACATGCACGCCTTGTATCGGCGACGTTCAGAATTGGATGATCGACTCCTGAAGGACGACTTGGCAGCACTTTGCTTATCGCCGTATACTCGGGTTAGGCGGTATGTGGATGATTATTCCTCTACATCTCATCGTTTGACTTCTCCTGTAGCCTTGCGCAGAATGTTTTGCACAACATATGCGGCGTAAGTCGCCTCACGTCATGCTTGTAACTGAACTGATAGCAGGGCAGTACTACGTGCGATCCACGAGGCACATTTTACCAACGATGTTTGATTCGTTAAGCAAGGGGAACAACCCTGATCGTATGAAAGGTGCTCTTTACGTGCTTGGAAATAAGGGCACAAGTGCGTGCATTGTGTATCCTTACCACGCCTACACTGAATTCTTGTCGCAAAAGCTGCATATATTATGGCCGGTATGGCACAAAGTGTTTGCTATCGCTGAGCTCACACCCCTGCAGATCAGAGATTGCAAAAGCAGTATTTGCTCTCTTTGTTGGAATGCCAGCATGAGGAAAAAGTATGAATTTCATGCTCTCGCCATACCTCGACTAACTGGGTTGTTGGAAGCCTTCGGTCCAAAAGTTGGTTTCAACAAATTCGTCCGACTGCCTTATTCACCTCAATGAAGAGGCCATCCGCACAGCTGCGTATTCTGCGGATGTCCCTAGAGTTAGCGCTGCTCTCCACGATCTTGAAGCAGAACTGGATGCTCATAATATCGACAACGAACTACTGAGAACTGCTTTGGCGATAGCTCCCAGGAGAGCTCAGAAACAACATCGGGAGCATTTGCATACGGTGTGTTCATGTCCGTGAATTAGACCAACGTTCCACCATGCCGATCCGTCGTCTGTTTCTAGGTGAGATCTGTGCTTGAAATTGCTGCTCGTCCTACAACGCATGTTCGTACCTCACTCAACCATTGTACTGCTAATTGCCAATAATTTCTCCTCACAGTGGAAATATGTCCAAATGGCCGTCACTTTCATTATTGGGCTTATGAGACGTGACGCACCGACACCGCCCGATGTAGTGAGGTTCTTGATGGAACAAACAACAAGTGTTCAGCCCGCTATCCGGCTGAACGCGCAGCAGTAAGAATTACACACTTCTTTGATGCAAAACGTGATCGTTACTTTTAGGGGGATTGTGCGAGAACTACTTTTCATCAAAATGAGAACCTACGCAAAGAACGATGAAGAACTTTGGCTCTGTCAATGGCGAAGCCCGTTATCCAGTGACGTGGCGATCAGCGATCACACGCAGTTCTCGAGCAATCTCCACAAGCCTGTGGGCGGCCCCAAGTAAGTGCCATCTGCAGTATTAACCTCTTCTTGACATTTTTTCCAGTGATTTCTTTATTGACAAACTCGAAACTGGGTTTTTGACATGGACCACAACCATCCGGGGATATACTACGGCAGACTCGGTGCTG
>JBBPTE010000023.1:0-10073 GCA_038093935.1 Tylopilus cf. pallidocervicolor | reverse complement strand
TGGAACCAAAGACGACTGATGATCATGCCAGACTACAAAACATGCCCGGTAAAGTACATCTGACGCCCTACGTTGGTCAAATCTTAGCTCTTCCCAATGGAGCGTCACTTCCTCTGTGCACTAAGGTGGAAGGAGCAAACCCGAAATCATCTGGTAGAAGTATGTCCTGTGCAAGAGTTAGCAATGAAGACAGCATGTGACGAGCATAGAAGCGAACAAGTTCCCCAGCTATCACACGGACCTATTGGGTAATTTCAGAAACATGCTTGCGATAGACTTTGTGAGCAGGGTCGTGTCCTCACCATCGACCAATGATGGACTGCATGCAGTGCAACAAACCACAGCTTTACGAGGATCGAGTCAGTCGCAGTGCTTGGTAGACCGACTTTTCCTCACCTCTCTGCCAAAGGTGGTTTCGAAAGTGTGAGGGAAGGGGGTCACGGCATTTAGGGTAATGACTTGATCGAGTGCAACCGAGGGTGACGTTTCAAGTTCTTTGAGGCGTGATATCACGGAGACCAATGCGTCACGAGCTTCGGACAGGCTGCCCTCCATGGGGGTGTTGCGGACGCGCACATCATAAGACAAGACATAAGGCGGACTTTTAACTACACAGTCGATCAGAAGAACGAAATGATCCCGGGCATGGCGCAGATGTTTTCCTAAGCATTGGGGGCATCCTCTCGAGTCAGAGTGAGCAATGGGCATGTGTCCAAATGGGTTACCGATGGTTGAGCCTGGTAGATATCTGGACTGTACCATGAGTTGATGGTTGTCCGTCAGGACATTGTCGACAAGGTCGAGTGCTTGTTGTAAAATGATAGAAGAGACATGAAGGAGCTCCGAGAGCTGTGAAGCGTGTAGATCATGACTGCCATTGGCATGGCTGCCAGCGTCTGGCTTTGTCGACTCGGACATGGCTGTCAAGGACACGGTCGGGCGTCTTTGCGGGTAGAACTGAAGTCCGGGAGGTAAATACCAGTAGGCGAGAATTCGTCTGAGGGCATGTTTTCGTCGAGGTAAGTCTCGGGACTGATTCAACTGATAATATAGGAATTGTGTCTAATGGCCAGGAGGACAGCACAAATATTCCTTGAGCCAAATTTCGAACAACCCACAAGACAGGGATGGGGTGCCCGAACTCAAGGCAAGGCGTCTCGTTCTGCCAGAGATGCTCCCAAACCACCCAAGTGGTGGATCAGAGACAAGAGGATCGATCATTAGGTCCACCGTCGTCGTCGCTCTGGTTCTGGCGGAACGACACGCGGGCCCTTCCGTTCCGTCCCACATATCGCTGATATAAGCATTTCTCCGGGACCATTCCCTCCTCATCCACCATATGCTTGCTCCAGTCAGAAAAGCGGGCTCCCTCGCTCGTGTGAGTACATCCAGCACAACCCTCGCGCAATCTGACCGCGTTTACAATTCGTTCAAAGGCTCTCCACGCCGGCCAGCGCCGTTTTCTCTCCATACACGAGTACCAGTCTGTGAACCTTCTCAATTCAGTACGCGGCCGCAACTGTCAGTTTCGCGCCGTTTGCTGACATCACCTCCAGTATGGTATCCCGACCCCAAAGGGTGTTGCCGCAAAAAGCCCTGAGGAGGCCTTCGACGTCGCACAGAGCTTTGGTAAGTCTTTGTTGCCACTCGTGAAAAAAAGCGCATGAATGTCCTTCACAGGCACCAACGAACTGGTCATCAAGGCACAAGTCCTTGCTGGCGGCCGAGGCAAGGGAACGTTTGACAATGGATTCAAGGGTGGTGTGCACACCATCAACACGTATGTCTTTTTAATGTAGACCTCGACTATGTTGACTTTGTAATAGCCCTGAACAGGCAAGGGAAATTGCCCAGCGGATGATCGGTGCCAACCTAATCACGAAGCAAACTGGTACCGCCGGCAGGATATGCAAAGCTGTTGGTTCTATCTTCAGTGTCATTTTCATATCGCTCATCGTCGTTAGGTCATGCTTGCCGAGAGACGAGATCCCGCCCATGAGTACTATGTTGCAATTCTCAACGACCGTGTTACCCTGGGTCCTGTTTTGGTTGCATCCAGTCAAGGTGGCATGAATATCGAGGAGGTGGCCGCAAAGGACCCTCACGCCATCATTACGACTCCAATTGATGCCGAGAAGGGTGTCGATCCTGCCATCGCCTTGGAGCTTGCAAGGACTCTTGGCTTCAAAGATGCAACAACTCAGAAGGAGGCTGCCGATATCTTCGTGACCTTGTACAAGTTATTCAAAGACAAGGATGCCACCCAAATTGAGATTAATCCCATGGCAGAGACTACCGATGGCCAGGTTCTTTGGTGTGTCATTGCTCCCATACCTATATATTTCTGCTAGAATGTTATTTTTAAGCATGGACGCCAAACTCGGTTTTGATGACAATGCCGAGTTCCGTCAGAAGGATATCTTTGAACTTCGTGACATTTCTCAAGAAGAGCCTTCCGAAGTCGAGGCACAGAAGGCCAATTTAAACTTCATCAAACTCGATGGTAGCATCGGCTGTTTGGTGAACGGTGCGGGTCTGGCAATGGCTACCATGGATGTCCTCTCACTACATGGTGGAAATCCTGCCAATTTCCTTGATGTTGGAGGGTGAGAGTGGATTTCGTGCATCGTATAACGTTGTTCATATTTCGTGCAGCGGAGCTACCCCCGAGACCGTCAAGAAGGCGTTCGAAATTCTCTTGACTGACCCCAAAGTTAAGAGTATCTTCATCAACATATTTGGAGGTATCATGAGATGTGATTACATTGCCGAGGGTGTTATTCGCGCCACCAAGGAGCTTGGGCTCAGTATCCCACTGGTCGTTCGACTCAAAGGCACGAAGGAGGAAGAAGCAAAGCAGTATGTCCCCATTCGCCGACGGTACAAAGGTGCTGATCATAAGCCTTTTGCCCAGGATGATCAAGGATTCCGGTCTCAAGATCATACCCTTTGATGACCTTGACACAGCTGCCAAGAAAGCTGTCGAGCTGGCATACGCATAGAGTAGTATCTCGCATAGAATGTCTTCTTCTAATCATATTTTCTGGCATTAAGTCCTTTCAGTGATAGAATAAAGTCACATTCAAGAGAAACAGAAATATCAATATATCATCCAACTGGACATATGTAATGTGAGCACGAGTATTTACCATGATGGCCGAGAAAAAGGAATATGCGTATACATGGGCTGTGGAGGAATATGGGTCTGTGAAGATGGTTGCTGCATGTGAGGGGCAGCAGATATGCCCTCTGAACGGCCCTGGCTCCGCTCTGGAGGACCAGAGTTCATATAGGGAGGACGGTGTCCAGGGGAAACCATGGCAGGTGGATGGATCAGTACTGGGCTACCGTTATACATTGGTACGTTCGCTGGTGCAGCGGGATGCATGATTGGACTTAGCATAGGCACTCCACGTGGACGTGGCGGCGCTGAACCAGTAACAGATGGTGGCACACTTTGAGGAGAAAGACCAGGGGCGTAAATAGGATGGACTGGTGTTGGGGCGGGGTATGCTACCATTGGAGTAGGGTAAGGGGAAGGGACGGGCCGCACTGCACTGTTATTCTGGGAGGTTTGCATAGGCACCCACATAGGTTGATTGTACAACTGAGGATGTCCGTTCATAGGGAGCCGCGGTATGGGACTTGGGGCAGTGGGGGGATACAACACAGTAGGGCTCGGAGAGTGGGCAAGCATTGGCGACGAGAATGCAGCAAAGTGGGGACGCATAGCAGCGCCAGGAGGTTGAAGAGGGGACGAGTAATTGAAGGTCGGAGGGCGTGTAGCTGGACCATTAACAGCAGAAGGTGACAACGGCGGAGGACGGTGCGTGGGCACATTAGATGGAGTTGGAACCTGCTGGAATGCACGGGTTACATCATGAATGGATATTTTCGAGGCCATTGTAGCACCAGTCGGTGGCGGCGTTTCACCATCCTCGGATTTGACTTCTTGAATAGTGAAGGGTAATGCAGTGAGATCGTCGGCAATACCCTCCAAGGAATTTACTGCAGACACTTGTTCCTTGTCAGCAGTTTGAGACCAAACAGCCTTGAGATGTTCTGGATCAGGTGCCCTGGCAGGTGAATCTTTGCTGGAAAAACTCAATGGCGATTTTGTCCACGTGGCACTAAAAGATGCAGATGCTGGAGTGCGCAATGTGCGATCAGTCTAAAGATACATGAGCCATGAACAATGCCGTGAATCAATTTGAGCATACAGATTCCTCTGACACTTTCCCGTCCGCTTGTGTTACCAAGCTTAGAGTACCAAGTTGCATGTCGTGGTCTGGTTCGTCGGTAATAGGGCCTGCGACTGCGTCAGATCCCTTAGACCCCGAGAGGACCGTCACCGTCGAAGTCTCGCTAATCGACGAAGACAAGAGCATACTTGGCTCCTGTTGGAAAACCTGCGTGGCCTCCTCTAGTTCACTGGTTACTGTGAAATTGACGGTACCCTTTTGGTCTTGTAAAGACGGGCCCGGGTCACGATAAAATCCGACCGCTGAGCCTGCTGGCAACTTTGGCTGTGCTCTCTGGCGCACCAAGTAACATTCTGACTTTCCTTGTGCAACCGGAAGCTCTAAGTGGAGCGCTGAGAGTTGAGGGGGAGGAGAACAACTCGTGACATCTAAAATGGACGATGTTTCCTCTGGTTGTATATATTTCTGATTTGCGGAGGGTGCGGGTCCCCTACGCCAAGTGGGAAGGTCATCAACTGCTTTCGAGCGTCCAGATGCTGTATTGGCTTTCGCAAACCCAGAAGGCAGGTTTACCTTGGGGAGAAAGGTAGAGTGCGCGCGGGTCGTCCTCGGTAACTGAACTCTATATCTAGGTTTGTTACCTTTGCCTAAAGGGGGACGCCTAAACAAAATCTCGTTCAGCGACAAATCTCGCTTGCTCATGCCATCAACGGGCGGGTCCCAAGATAGAGTGTCGAAGCGAACATGGCTGGACGAGTTTTTGAATAGATGGAGTTGTCGCTTGGGAATCGCATCAACCGGCCGTAAAGTCGTAGGTAACTTGACTACAAGGGTGACTGGTCGAGGGGAACGAGGGAGGTCGCAGCAAGTCGTTCCAAAAACTTCTTGCTCTAAATCTTGCAGAGGCTGTCTCAGGGCTGGTGGTAACCATTTGGCATCTTTCGACAAGGTCCTCGTTGAGATCGGGGGTTCCAGTACCCGAACTTTTGGTTTAGAAACACCAGCACGCCAATCCGTGGGTTCATTCAACGAAGCACCTTTGCCTGCATCGACCTGCATATTATCAAGGGCGCCTTTGATACGGGACATGACGTCGTCCAAGGCTGACATCGTAACCTGTCGAAACGGTACCACGCCTTTGCTAAGACGGTGGTGGGGAGCCGTCGGAGACGGATGGCTACGTGCAAAAAAATGTGTACCGTTGGGTCCAGAAACCTTATGTGAATCGTGTTCCCGAGTGCCTTGAGTAGGCAGCGCTGGGACTGAAGAGGAAGGAACCTGGATCTGCTCCCTAGAAGGGAGAACAGAAGCTTCCGGAACGATAGGAAGAGTGCGACGTTCTGAGGATGGCGAAGCAAAGGTCTTAGCGACAACATGTGGGGGAACATCTTCGAAGAAATCACTGGCGACTGGCCGTGCAGCAAATGAGGGGAGGTCAGAAGATGTTGGGGAACATGATGACGGTGCTGGCGTCTCATGCGCCAATGAAGCCCGTTCGCTACCTATGAATTTACCGAGATCGAAAAAGTCAACGACCTCGAGATTGTCGTCGGTAACAACGCCAGATGATTCTTCAAAAACTGGGGGTGAAAGAGCCGGGAGTTGTTGTGGAGGAACCCGGGCTTTGCTGCGCCATGAGTCAACCTGTTCTGAAAGGGAAAGTGACCCATTTATGGTAGTAGTCGAGCGAGAAGCCAAAGTGTCACGTTGTGGGCGCGCAACAGGCTTCAGTGAAGGCTGGCGCTCGTCAGCATTGTGTTGGGTAGTTTCGGAAGGTTTATGGCAGTATGTGTCGCTAAGAAGCTGATTTGAGCCTTGAGCCAAATTAACAATCTGCTCGGTGATCTCTGCGGCTGCTGGTTTCTGAGACATTGGATAAGTTGGCCATATCGTAGCTCATGAAAAGGGTCTTACCTGTGCTTGCATCATTCGTGCTTCAAGTTCGGCTGCCTTCTTTCTCGCACGTTCTTTTTCCTTTTCGCGCTCTTCCTCCTCCAACTGTCGCCTCTGTTTCGCACGCTCTGCGGATATGTGCATAGCGGTCTTGTGCACGTCCTCAATATCCAGAACTGATCCAGCACCTGATGATTGTATCTCAGATGTAGTTGCATGGGATACGCTTGGTAGTTCAGAAACTCCGGAAGTTTGAGCTGATACATCTGCAGGGAGGACAGAAAGAGGTTGTAAAGGAGATTCCAGTGCTTGGGATCTGCGGGAGAACGGGACGTCCGGGGAGTGCGACGACCCTTGTTGTTGGCTGTCGGGAATTGAACTAGCAAAGGAGGCATTCGACGGCCGGCGGTGTCGTTTCTCGCCAATACTGCGGGAATCGTGAAAGGATCCAGATGGCCCACCAGGATCCCTACCTCTGATCTTGTTCTGACTATAGTCAACTCCGAGTGTATGTGGAATACCATCACGATCCGCGTGTCTCCTACCTATGAAGTCCCCAGTGTGGCTCCTTGAAGACTGCACCGAGGTATCATGAGTGCCTTCGGAAGATTTCTGTAACAGGTGCACAGTATGTACCGGGCTATGTGGCGGAACGTCCTTGCTAACGCGAGATTCAACGGGTGAAAGAGCGGGCTCTCCGTGAGCATTCCGCCTTGCATACCCGAAGCTGGAACCAAGTCGGTTTGGCATATGTGGGTTGGTATAAGGCTCTAACCTATTGGAACGCTCGTTGAAGAGTACCCTTGATCCCTCCGCTGATGAATAGGCAGGCTGGGATGGAGTAGGAGAAGCCGACATGTGTTGAGAAGAACGGCTGGGCAAATCTCTCTGAAACACGATAGGTGATTGCCTGGCACGCGGCCAGCTTCGATCAAAATCATCTGCGAACCTCTCTTCTTTGCTGACGTGCTCAGTCGACAGATAATCAGCTGCTGAGAGGGGAGTATCTCCACCCTCAGGATGGGCCGTGGTACTCGTAGCCTGCGACTGAACGGTAGCGGTTGGTGCTACTTTGTACTGTCGACCATCCCCAAACTCGATAACGTTGTCTAGGAAGTTGTCGTCGTCTTCCTCCATCTGCGAATAGTCAAGTGGACAGCGTTGATGACAGACAAACACACGAACCTCATCCCAATGATGTGCATTCGGATCAAGGTGTACTCCCCTGAACGCGTCAGCTTCCTGGGGCGGTACGTGCCGTGGAGCGAGGGTATCCTCAGGTTTTACCTCTTCGGTTTTGACGATGCGACCTGTTGGCGGGTGATTACTATCGTTTGTGGACGGATCTTGCAGGAAGTGAACGACTGGCCTTGGGCAACCTCTGCTGCAGTAGGGAAATCGCTGCTTGCAGTGGTATCTGAGGCTATTGGAAGAGATTTTGCGTTTCCCCAAGCAGGTTTTGCGGAGGCATCCTTCTTGACCAACGAGGATGACGATGTCAGGGCGATCCTTGGTTGGGGTTGTATGACTTTGCCAGCATGGGGAAACTGGGGTGTTGCAGGCGTCGGGGCTGGGGGTTGGGGTGGTGGTGCATTGGACGAACTCGACGGGGTGGTAGAGACGGGTGGGGTCGCCGAGGAAGGGCGGGACCAACCTGAGCCAGTCGCCGTGGATAGCTGGGCGGTCGAGGTGAGTTTGGCGGTGACAAGCTTTGAATGCGAAGTGGAGGGTTGGGGGACAGGTCGTGCTGCACGGAGGGGTGAGGAGCGAACGAGGGCAAGAGCGAGGACATACGGGCTGGGCTGCCAGTTTTGGCGGCCACGGCGAGGCTGGCAGCAGCAGCAGAGGAGGCAGCAGAGGAGGCCGAGTTCTTTTGGAGGAATTTCTTGTTTATGTTGACCGCGTTGAACCTCTTTGGGTGGGGGATGGCAAAGGGGGAGCAGGCCGCGGAGGATGTGGCGGCAGCAGCAGCAGCAGCAGGGGTGTGATCCGGGGTGGTAGCGTTGGCGTAGAGCTGTTCCGAGTTGAGTGCCGGAGACGGTGCACGGGTGTGGGGGGACTGTGTGTCCTGGGTCGCATCCGCTGCTGCACGTTCTGGTCTCGCCATCGACGCGCCCGACTGCGAGCGGGTCGGGGGCGGGGGCAGCGCTGGCGAATCTGAGCAGCACGCCATGAAATATTGCTGGACGAGTTTTGAGCAGACGCAACAGCACGCTCTCCTTTTTCGGTACTCGAAATTACAGCTACGACGACGCGGACGCCATCTCCTCCTCCCGCCCCCGCAGCCGTGCTATCTCCCCCTCCAGTGCTACATTCGCCATCTCAATCTGCAGAATGCTCGACAGCAGCTCCGTCCACCGTGTCTCCAGCGTCGTCAGTTGCGCACCGTAGCGCATCTAGTCCGTGTGTCAGCAGCCGTTCTCCGCAAGAAATACCGTGCTCGCTCACCTGCGCGTTCTTGCGCTCTCTGTTCAGCTCCGTCGTCAGCTCCTTCAGCTCCTCAAGCGCTCTCTCCGACTGCTTCGCCGTCTCCTCCAACAAATAGTTGTTTATGCGCCACGCATTCTGGCCGTACGTTTGTAGCAACGCAAGGTTGGCATGCCTAGCAAGTCCATGTGAATCCGTGCTTGGTCGTTCCGCTACTTTCAGACAGACCGTAGGCGCTGGTGCTCAAGTTGAGCATGTGCATTTCGGATGGCCGTCCGCCATTCTTCGTCCGTGCCCGGCGGTGAAGTGGGTGCAGGGAGTTGATACCGCACACTGTCCAGCGGTGCCAAGGGCTGGTGAGCCTCTACCCGCGCGAGTTCTGCAGCTAGCAGGGGATTGTTCTGTGTCATGTAAGGCGCGCGAGGCTGCGAGGATGTTTTCGCACCGACCTTGAACAACTCGGGCGCGGGTGGGACGCACGGATGCATCGACTGCGGGTGTTTCGGCTCACGCGCGAGCTCCTTGTTGACCTTTTCTTTGAGGATGGGGTACAGCTCGAGGTCATTGTCGTAGTACGGAAGTGAATCGAATACCGCCGCCGTCGTGTCGTCAGAGAGCGAGGCCATGGTTGCGTCGGAAATTCCTACTCCGACCCTGCTCACGACCACCATGTCCCTGCGGTCAGCCATTGGCCCCGCTGCCCGCCTCGCCCGACGCTGCTCGCCCAACACAGCCCTGCGGCGGCGTATCCAGTCCTCGTCCTCGTCGAGAGGTGCCCTCTCTCTTCGCGTCCCTGCCCCGTGCTCATCCCTGTCGCAGCTTCCATCTCTCCGTTCACCGAGCCTACTTCTCCCAACCCAACAGCGACAAAGTATGCACAGACCACAGAGTCACTGCACACTTACGGCTCGTATTTGACTCAGTGCCTCCCAAAATACATCCAGCAGTTTTCTGTCCTCAAGGATGAGCTGATACTCCATGTCGCTCCCTCCGCGATAGTCCCTGTTATGACCTTCTTGCGAGACCATTCTCAGTGCCAGTTCAAGAGCGTTGTCGATATCACCGCAGTGGACTTCCCTGAGAGAGAGAAGCGTTTCGAGGTCGTGTACAACCTGCTCAGCATCAAGCACGCTGGCAGGATTCGGGTAAAGACGCACGCAGCGGAAGCAGACCCTGTTCCAAGCGTCGTCTCTGTCTTCCGTGGCGCTGACTGGTACGAACGAGAGGTATGGGACATGTTTGGCGTGTTCTTTTCTGGTCACCCAGACCTGTAAGTCTGTCCTCTCCAGCGCCTGTCCTCGTTGTTCACGGGATTCCAAGCCGTCGCATATTGACAGATTATGGTCGGTGTAACGTGTCGGTCATCCTTTTCCACACTTGACTTGTCCGTACAGGTTTTGAGGGACACCCCTTGCGCAAAGACTTTCCCTTGACAGTAAGTCTGTTTATAACTTCGCAGATGTTATTCAGAGATCTTGTCCAGGGGTACACGGAGGTACGCTACGATGAAGAACGGAAACGTGTTGTCTATGAGCCACTACAGCTTACACA
>JBBPTE010000022.1:0-70583 GCA_038093935.1 Tylopilus cf. pallidocervicolor | reverse complement strand
CCGAAGCCCATACAAGCCGCGGTTACCCTCTGTGTGGACAGGGTCGCCGTGCTATGGAAGGTCCCCACGGCCCGCACACCCGGGCACATGAAAGGGCATGCGCCATCAAGGTAAGTATGAGGTGTTGGTGTGTCTGCCCGCGCCTTATATAGCCCTCTCCCTCGCGCACGGACCAGCAGGGACTCCAGTTGCCAAAATAGGTAGCGAACAGCCGGGGATGTCGCCTTTGGAATCTCGCCCATGAGTGGACTAGCGGACGAACTCCTCGCAGATCTTGATGGACTCTCGGACGATGGCAGCGCAGACTACGAAGAAAATAAAGACGCTTCCGTCCCAACTACCAGCTCGGCGTCGAATGGTTTGAAGCGCAAGGCGGATGGTGACTTGGACATGTCTGAAGGTGAGGGGGAGGAAGACGCGGCGTCAGAAGGGCCTGGCGGTGGTCTCGTGCTTGAGGGTGGTGTAAAACCCGCGGAGGAATTGGACGCGGAAGATGTGCAGCAAATGGATCTTGGTGCAATAGAGGATGTCGGTTCAATAGCAAAACTAGAAGGCAGCAAGAAGATGTCCGACATACTGAAGGCGAATATGAACCTTTCGTGATTCTACCCCACTCCTGACACTATACCACACAGGAAATCGGGAAATACCAAGCAAACCCAAGTTCAGTAGATGCAATGTCACTTCCTGCCCACTTGAACCCAGAGTACACACTCATCGTACAAGCAAATAACCTATCCGTCGATGTTGACAATGAGATTCTCGTGGTACATAAAGTACGTTGCGAACGGACACGACTTTCGCATCTTCTGAGTCCTCGTTGCAGTTCATTCGTGATCATTACTCACCCAAGTTCCCCGAATTGGAACAACTAGTTCAAGATCCCACTCAATACATACGAGCAGTGCGTATTCTTGCAAATCACGAGGTTTGTCAATTACACGCGCCTCCGAGTACCCTGTTAATTTCTCATTCCCTTAGGACCCCACAAAAGTCGATTTAACGGGTGTATTACCTGCAGCCGTAATCATGAGCGTCTTGATCACGGCCACAACGAGCTCGGGTCAACCCCTTTTAGACGGACGATGGAAGGCAGTCGAGCGAGCTTGTGACTTGGCCGACCGTCTGGAGGAGACGCGCAAAACTGTGAGTCGCATCCTTCGTAATCCAATCCAACCCTCACCCTTCCTATTGCAGATATTCATGTACGTTAGCTCAAGAATGAATGTTCTTGCTCCCAACCTATCAGCTATTGTTGGTACCACTACAGCCGCTAAATTGCTTGGTGTCGCGGGAGGCCTCGGTCCGCTAGCCAAAATGCCATCATGCAACGTTCACGTTGGTAACTTCTCGACATTTGTCTTGTAACTCGTCTCATCATGCTGTTCACCTAGCTTCTTGGTGCTCAAAAGAAGATCACGCTAGGATTCTCCACTGTTACCCAGCGGCGACACACAGGTTTCGTGTTTCAATGCGACTTGGTGCAGCAGACACCCCCAGAGTACCAGCTCAAGGTGCAACGAACCGTCGGTGCAAAATGTGTGCTCGCTGCGCGTATGGATCTTGAACGAACTCGTAGAGAGGGTAAGCATATTCCGATAGCGAGCTTCGTCGTATTGAGGACGGTCCAGGATCGTACGGTCAGGATCTCCGAGATAAAATTGAAAAGCACATAGATCGTCTCGCGGCCCCTCCACCCGCCAAAATCACCAAAGCACTTCCGATCCCCAACGATGGACCAAAAAAAAGAAGAGGAGGGAAGCGGTTAGTTATATCTTCCGTTCCTCTTACTGTCGGGTGTGACGCCTGCTTTCAGGGCACGTAAGGCTAAGGAAGCGTACGCCCAGACCGAGCTGCGCAAACTCCAGAACCGCATGGCATTCGGGGAGGCTGAGGAGGAGGTCGGTGCATTCGACCAGACAAAAGGTCTCGGCATGATCGGCGTCGGAACGGGCAAGGTCCGGGCAGGACTCGGAGAGGCGAAGAGTCGTGGTGAGTAGCATCCCTCGCGGTCTGGTCTTCACTAAACCCGATGGAATCAATAGCAAAGTTGTCCAAAGCGAACAAGTTACGGACGGCCGCACTCACGCGTGCAGCACAGGGCAGTTCGGCGACAGCGGGAACGGCCACGTCGCTCACTGTGACTCCAGTGCAGGGTCAGTCGTTGACGCTTATGTTTGTCCGATACCACGCTGAGTCTAGTCATAGGTTTTGAGCTGACCAACCGTGCCGCGGCAGCTCAGCGGGTCAAGGAAGCTAATGAACGGTGGTTTGCAGCTGGGAATTTCTCGTTTGTGGGACAGAAGGGAAATGGGAGTAAAGGGTAATTCAGTTACGGACCCAGCGTAGTAGCAATCTGATGCCAAATTGAATGTTTGCTTGGGCATGTACATACATCGTGAATTCGTTTCGAAACTATAAAAAGTATAGAATGCCAGTAGAAGGTGAGGTACATAGCATGTTGCTGGGACAAAAACGGAGACGTGGAATCATGCGAGCTACTGGCCTACGGTGATTGAGCAGGATGAGCTGTGGCAACAGTCTCGCCCGTTGCGGAGCTCTGGGTCACATCAATGTAACCAGCTTTTTTGGGATCAGCCAGGTTGTTCCGCTTGGAACGATAGTCTCGAATAGCTGAACGGATTGCGTCTTCGGCCAACACTGTGGGAAATGGAGCATATCAGATAAGAATTACCCATCACGGCGAGTGGCGCCTACTAGAGCAGTGGAGTTTCACAGGAGGGAGGCACAACTCCTTGGCGATTTCTGTGTTCTTGATCTTGGAGGCTTCGTCGAGAGAGAGCCCCTTGACCCGCTCGGTCATGTAAGAGCTCGAAGCGATAGCACTTCCACAGCCAAAAGTCTTGAACTTGACATCACTAATGATACCGTTCTCGTCGACGCGAATTTGCAGCTTCATGACGTCTCCACAACTGGGGAAGCATGTGGTTGAGAGGCATGCATGACAAGTGGAAGAACGGTACGTACGCAGGTGCTCCGACAAGGCCAGTACCAACGTCGACATCGTCTTTGGGAAGAGAGCCTACCTAGAAAGGGATGAGCCTAGTACTAGGGGCGAACGGGCGGGGCGACGGACGTTTCGTGGACTCTCGTAATGAGAAATGACCTTCTCGTGGTAAGCACGGACGAGGGTGCCAGTCCTGGGCACCCTTGTCGCAGCAGCAGCGCTGAGGGCAGTCCTTGTGAGTGCTGAGCGGAACATGGTGGATGCTGGGAAAGTGACAAAGCCACACTTTGTCGTTGCTTTCAACGCTCGGCTGAGCTCGAATTGCGGCCACTACGCTACCACATCTCGACGACATGCTCAGCGATCGCAAGACTCGCCGTGAGCCCAGGACTCTCGATGCCCAGCAGGCTCACCATCGGCCCTCTCTCTCTCCCGTCTGCGCAGTCCCTCCGTATCACAAAATCTTGGAATCCCGATACCACAAGCTTCGGCCGAACACCGACATAGTCCGCTCTGAGCCCCTCCAACACCACCCCCGGCAGATACTGCGTCACCGCACCGTGCATCTCTTCTAGCCGCGAATCACTTGGCACCAGATGCTGCGCCCAAAAATCCGCGCCCTCCTCGCTGGTGGAAAAGTCTGGTGCGTCCGTCGGCGGTGATATCCACTCTAGGTCGGGTCCAAATCGGACTCTTCCTTGCAAGTCGAGCGTCAAGTGTGTGCCAAGCGATTGGAAGGCGTGTTTGTTGGGTCCAGTCTCGGGGCAAGGGTATATGAGGCGACTGACGCTCGAAATACCTGGTCCACTATATGCCGCGTAGGAACCCCGTGCAAAATAAATTGGTACCCGAGAAGACTCGGGAAGAATCGAGTTGAGTACGAGGTTGGCAGACAGTCCAGATGCATTGATGAGTGTCCTCGCAAGGAGCGCATCTCCTTCTCGTGCACCATCAGTCACGGTTTGCACCACCCAGCCGTGTATCATAGGCGCCTCGTATGGATCCACGCGGACGACGTGTGTGCAGTACGCCAGCTCCCCTCTTTCAGACTCTAGGACGTCCTTCTCAAGGCTCTGCAGGAGTGCATGCGAGTCAATAATACCCGTCTCTGGACTCCACAAGGCGGTGGTTATGTCTTTGGACAGGTCCGGTTCTAGTTCGCGTGCTTGGTCTCCGCTAATGAGGGTAGCGGGGAGGACCGCTTCTCCTACCAGATGCGGTGCCGAGCGAGGAGGCCATGAAAGCGAGCGAGACTTTTGAAAGAGATTTTTGACATAGGCTTGTTGACTCTCGTGGGCAACCACAAGCTTTCCCGTTTTGCAATATGGAATGTTGTATCTCTTGCACCGTTGATACAACAAGTGGCGTCCGCGCAGGCATAGCCGGGTCTTCAAAGACTGGGGCGGGTAGTAGAGACCTACAACGAGGAAGGTCTCTTAAGGTCCGACGCTGAAGGCGGTTGTCACAAAGTCATACCTGCATGAATCACTTCAGAGTTTCGAGAACTGACACTGTTATGAATCGGGTCCGATGCCTATCCGACACAAATGTACCTGATTTCCTCCCCAGCCCGCACATGCCTCTCCACGAGAATGGTGGTCTTGGTTGGGAATTGCTCAGACAATCGCTGTGCAATCGCTAAACCAATCACACCTAATTGCAGAATAGAGATTTTGTTACGCGTGCGGTATGAAACTTGGACAGTGCATAGTCTCACCTCCTCCAATAACGAGAAAGTCGACCGCTGCATCAGGACTCTGGCGTGCATGTCAGTCTAAAGTATACAGGCAGAGGCGTTCACGGATGCACCTGACCTTGTACTTGAATTTGCCTGTAGAGTTTAGAGCGGCTTTTAGCCCTCGCACAGCGAGAGGGGCCATCTCACGAGACGAAAGGAATGGAAATTTTGATGTGAAAGAGATTTCGGAAAACCCATTGCGAGCGGCAGGCAAGTTTCGCGCGGGCTCGGTTAGATAACTTGACACGGTGGTATTCAGTCGCATCTTATCTATGTCGCTTACATCTGCGCCATCAACTGAGGGAACCGGCCAGAGAAGGACGTGCGTTGAACATGGCTTCACAGATAGGCCCACAACCAGCGCAAGTCGACCTCGAAGAGACGCTGGCATCCCTACAGTCCCTCCCACTGTTCATGCAGTCTTTACCCGGCGAGGACTCGGAGGACGTGGCGATACAAGCGTTGCAGAGCCTCGCACACGACGGCACACCAGACGGTGTGTCGAGGCCTCTTTTTCTGGCGGCTGAGTAACTGACTGGTCCCTCAGAAATCGCCCAAAACTTCAAGGAGCAAGGTAACGAGTACTTCAAGGGCAGCCGTTACCGAGACGCCATGGGCTTCTATACCCAGGGCCTCGATGCGAAGCCGACAGATGTTACACTCCAAGAAGCACTCTATTGCAATCGCGCTGCTTGCAACCTTGAGCTGAGTACGTGGAATATTCCTCCATCCCAAGCACTGACCGACAAGGTAGAAAACTACGGTTCGGTGCTCAAGGATTGCTCCAAAGCATTGAGCATCAATGCCAAGTCATCAAAGGCGTTATATCGTTCGGCGACAGCTCTGTTATGTCTAGATCGGCATGAGAAGGCTCTGGACTGTTGCGATCGATGTCTCGCGCTCGATCCTCATAATCAAGCCGTCCAGTCCCTCCGCTCACGCGCCGAGAGCGCAAAAAAAGAAAAAGACCGACAGCGTCAAGAAACCGAGATGCGCATATGCAAAGGAAGGGAGGAGAAGCACCTGCTCCAGATGGCCTTCAAGGTAAGCACTTGTGCCCTTGGAGCACTGGCATAGAACCGAGTATCTGTAGGAACGACACCTCTATCCAACCAGCAACCCACAGGGAACATTCGATAACCCGTATTCTCCGCACTTTGACGCTGATGATCCTGCTCGGTCGACGCTCATCTTTCCAGTGTTCTTTTTGTACCCTCAGCATGCGACCTCGGATGCCATTGCCCATTTTGTGGAAGACACAACATTCTACGCTCATATTTCCCAGATGTTCCCACCTCATGCGCCTCGACCGACGTGGGACGAAAGGCAAGAGTACACGGCCAGCAACCTTGTCGTATATGCAATGACGCGCCGAAGACGGCTGCTCAAGGTCGGAAAAAAGATGACACTGCGAGACGTGTGCGAGGCAGCAAAGGGGCAGAATGGCGAACCTGCAGATGGGCTGGAGATAAAGGACGGGTATCTGACATTTGCGGTGCTCCCAAAGGGCGGCGAGGAGCACAAGTGGGTGGACGAGTTCAAGCGGACGAGGGGTCGAGTTTCCTAGATAGGCTGCGTTGGTTGTGTTTGGTCGGATGATAGAGCTGAGCCCATCGCACCCCGTCCACCCAAAAGACATCGACAAAGGCGTCCAGCTCGGTGAGTCCGTCTCAGATTCTGTCAGGGCCCCGTCGTGGACTTGCTCAAGGCCGCGTGGCCGCGACATCCAGCAAGAACGCACGGATTCGGTGGATGCACACTGACATGGCCAGGTGCTGACTGCATCTCGTCTCTAGGCCATCATGTCTGTCAACCACAAGATCCTCCGAACCGCCAATGCACCCCAAACGTCCCCCGATGAGACGGAAACCAGCGTCGCACAAGCCCTCGTTGACCTGGAGAACAACGTTCCCGAGCTCAAGGCCGAGCTCCGTCCCCTACAGATCTCTGCCGCCCGCGAGGTTGACGTCCGAGGTGGCAAAAAGGCCATCGTCGTCTTTGTACCCGTCCCGCAACTAAAGGCATTCCGCAAGGTCCAGCAACGGTGTGTGCATACTTGCAGGAGCTGGTCATCAGCGTGAACGTGAATATCACAGACTCACCCGGGAACTGGAAAAGAAATTCTCTGACAGACACGTCGTGTTCGTCGCCCAGCGTCGGATGCTGAGCAAACCCACGCGCAACTCGCGCACCAAACAAAAGAGACCACGTAGCCGCACGCTGACGTCGGTGCACGAGAAGATTCTCGAGGATCTCGTCTTCCCGACCGAGATCGTTGGGAAGAGGACACGTGTCGGTGTGGACGGCGCGAAACTGCTGAAAGTGTAAGTGACGTGCACTGGTTGGTTGGGGGAGGGCGATGCTGAGCACCGGTGCAGGATCCTTGACTCGAAAGACGCGACGTCGCTGGAGTACAAGTTGGATTCGTTTTCGTCCGTATATCGTCGCTTGACTGGGAAGGACGTGGTGTTCGAGTTCCCGCCCGCGAACCAGGAGTAGAGGGATGTGTATGTAGCTAGTTGTCGAAATGGATTGCTGCCCTTCCCCGTCGCAGCGTGCCACAAGAACGGAGCGGCGAGTGCGCACGTGAGCCGGGTCGCGTCAGGACCGGCTAGTACTGCTCCCGAGCTGTATCTCTTCAACACCTCCTCTGCTCGCTCCCCGCCCCGCCCTTCGTGGCATTCCCCCCCGTCGCCGTCGACCCCGCTCGGAATGGCCGACTATCTGCCTTGGGACCGCCCTTCACCGACCAGGTATGAACATGGCATAGATGCCAAAATAGTCGTCATGGGCAACACAGGTTCGTCTTCTTCGCAGTCACAATTTCCACCCCAGACCCACCCCGATGTTCCCGCACAGGCGTCGGAAAGACTAGTCTCCTCCATCGCTACACCCAGAACAAGTTTGATCCCAAGAATGTGACGTCGACCACCGGTGCCTTCTTCGTCACCAAGAAGGTGTATGTCGACGGCCTCAAAGTTCGTCTCCAGCTCTGGGACACGGCAGGTCAGGAGAGATTTCGTAGTATGGTGCGCGTCTCCCCTCCCTGCTTCCCACATCTAAACACTCCCCTCGCCTAGGCTCCAATGTATTATCGAGGGGCTAATGCTGCCCTCCTGTTGTACGATATAACGAATGCTTCCACGTTTGACGACATACGAGGTTGGCTTGCAGGCGAGTGCTCGTTCCCTGGGGCTCCGTCGCCCATGCTTATTCAGCTCTTCACCTAGAGTTGAAGAAAAATTGTCCACCAGAACTCATCATCTACATCGTCGGCTCCAAAGCCGACTTGCATCACCAACGTCAAGTCACATCAGACCTTGCACGCCTGTCTCTGCATAACTGGTTTCCTCCACCCCGACCTCCATCTCCCCCGCCGCCTCCCCCGCCGCCACCATCCACCTTATCATATATTCGTCCGCGGTTCACCTCATTCACCAGCATTCGCTCTGCTCCTTTGAATTCCGCCCCTCTCAAGTCCTCTCCTCCCCTCAGTGCCTCTTGCCTTGATCCAGCTATCAATGATGGACTTAAACGCAGCAACACTTCTGGCGGTCTTCCACGGCTGAAAATGACCACAGCAGTAAATTTAAACAGATCAAAGACTATAGAGTCTTCCCGTTCCACACAATCACGATTTGGTCCCGGCTTTGCACGGTACGCAGGCGGGTGGAACGAGAACGCAGATGCAAGCAGCAATAGCCTGGATGAAGACGAGGCTGTGGATGGCCAAGAATGGGGCCTTCACCAGGGTATGGAACTCTTCGAGGTTTCCGCAAAGGATGATGTAGGTGAGCGCAGGGTCGTATTACACTCACTTGTCGTTTCTAATCGCCCCTTCCATGGAGGCATCCAAACACTCTTTGACACTCTTATCGGTGCAATAATCGAAAGAAAAGATGTCATCGAACGAGAGAACGAACTTCGAAAGCGCGATAGCGTGCTTCTGACGTCTGCGAGCACGCCCGCATGGGCAGCCCAGGCAGAGGAAGAGGAGGCACGCGAGAAGGCGCGTTCCACCTCGGGAGGCTGGAGTTGTTGTGCTTCGTGAGAGTTTCCTTTGACGATCTCGTGTTTGTTTTGGCATGCTCTCACCATCTACTGCATCCCTGTCCCCTTTCGGTCCACCTTGCTATGTCTTATGCACCGCCTTTATGGTTCCTAGGCTCACTTTGACGCCCATGTCACACTTACCAAGTCCACATATTTCCTCCCTCCTACTCTTATTCAATTCTGAATTATCTCTTTATACCATATATTCTACGTTACATAGATACAGATTAACCATGTGTTCATAGTCAACATCCCCGGCAATCATTCCTGTTCTCTGCCAGAGACTGCCCAGATAGGAAGGTAAACATGAGCTGCCTTCTTGTCCCTTGACCGCAATGTCCCTCCTCCCCGTCAACCCTGCGGGAGGTCCGACAGCAGTCGAGGCCGACGAGATTTGCACCCCGGAGCACTGTTTCCATGCCTTTGACACGTTGTACTGCGCGCTCACAGACAGCACGCCCGTCGCCCCCTCTTTCGCGGACGAGAAGTTGTGCGTCGTCGTTCCGCACACATCGTCCACCCGGGACGCTGACTGCCATTCTCTAGTCCCCTCTTCGTCACTTGGAACATCAGGTCTTCTCGTTCGGGACGTGCATCCAAGTTAAGAGGCTGCATAGGCAACTTTGATCCCATGTCGATACGCGAGGGCATCGCTGAATATGCTCTCATAAGTGCCTTCAAGGACTCTCGATTCAGAAAGATCGAAGCCAAGGAGCTCCCTTTGCTCGAATGCGGGTGCGCGCCAGCTGCGTCTGCTGCAGGCGCGTGCGCGCGTATCTCACATTATCCTGCAGGATCTCACTGTTGACCGATTTTGAGAACGCGTCGTCGTACCTCGACTGGACAGTTGGTGTTCACGGAATACACATTAGTTTCCCCAATCCGTCTATATACCCCTCTACAGACTCGTCTGCGCCGTCCCCGTTGTCCTCTTCCTCCTTCCTGCCTCGCTTTTTTTCCAAGCACACCCTCTCGGCCACGTACTTGCCCGAGGTCATGGTTGAGCAGGGATGGGATAAGATTGAGGCGATTGACAGTGCTATCCGGAAAGCGGACTGGAATGGGTCCATCACCGAGGAGGTACGGCGAAGCATCCACCTTCGGAGGTACCAGAGCAGAAAGTGTGTGGTTGGGTGGGACGAGTTTGTCCAATGGAGAAGAGGTAACGGGGACCAAGACATTTAACTCGCAGACACGAACACCTTGAACTCGGATATACACATTCTTGTCACTCGGCCACGTTTAGACTAAATACGTAGCGTAGACGGGTTGGTCAGCTTTGTAACTGTGAAGATGGACTTCCTGAACTCCTCCAAACGTCCACCCCAGTTACCACCATACTTGACTTCTAACTTGGTCCATACTTCGCGGAGCTTGGCAGAATCGCTGCCGCACGTCTTGTCAAATGCGACGAGGATCCAGTAAATAACCCTGTCGGTTGGTTCGGGGAGGTCCGGAAGCTGTAAAAAAGCAGCAAATACCATCTCAAGAGCATCCTGGTCCCAGGCAGCCTGTGAAGACGGGGAAAGCGCCGTGATGCATGTCCCACCCACTGTGCGCTGTTCCGAGCTCTGTCCATGCCGGGAAAATCCAAGGAAAAGTGCCCTAAATGCTGCCATTGACGGCTTATAGCGGACAGGTACGTCATTCATATGGGTAGCGGCCTCGCAATTGGGGGTTGAAAGCATATCGACAAAGATGCTGAGGGCGTTCTTCAGGTCCCCGTGATAAGCAAGAGTCTGGATCATGGTCGTGTAGGTAATCTCGTCGGGCTCGGCACCATCTAGAATGTTGATCCCAATGGTATCGCGGATATAGCGAGAATGCTCTTCTATGTCGTGTTCTCCAGGGTTAGGTGTGGGCTTGACGTTGCTGCGGAGAACACGGTAAACACGTAATGCAACGTCGAAACGCTGGTTGCGTGCGTACGCCCATAGACATGCATTGATCCCATCTAGACCAACTTCAAGACTCTGCTGTTTCATCTTGTGGAGTGTGGAGCGGACACTACGAAGGTCGTTCCGGACGGCAAAGTAGCGGAGGAGACATATATGTGTATGTCGATTCGGTGTAAGACCAGAGGCACGTAAGAGAGAAGACGCGTGACGGATGGCAAAGGGCAAGTTGGAGCGAGCAGCAATGGATAAAAGAATATTATACGTCCAGATGTCGGGGTTCTGCAGTGTCAGAGACGAATTCGCATCTGCACTGGCAGCCTCATCTGCGGAAATAGTATTTCCTGCAGTCAGGGCGCCTCTCCTATTGAAGATATCGAGGGCATTTTCGTAATCTTCCAGTCTCGTCTTGTGCCACTGTTTTCCGGCGCTGTCTATCAACGTGTTCCACTCCCATAAGCGAAGTTGGCCGCGATTCCTTTCCAGAGTCCTCAGAACGGAAAGGAGTTGGAGGTGGATGGCGCGGGTCCGGGGTTTGATCGACGCAAGGAGTCGCGCCAAGTGGTGGAGTAGATGATGTGGTATCGCGACCTGATACGAAACCAACTCTTGGTATGCCGCCCATGCACGATCGGGAGATTTGGCAGTGAGCATGACCCATAAAAGCGTGCGACGTTTCTGGGCAGGACATTTTCTTTTGGTGTGTTCGAGGGCTCTGTGAGGTGACACAGGTCCATGCTGTTGATGCTGTTGTGGCCCGGCGTTGGCGAGACGATGGATGCAGCCTTTGTGTGCGGGTGAGGCTGGCGGTGTTCCGTTGGCAGAAACGGGGGCGCGACTGGAACCAAGTTGGCACGAAACTCCCGTGCGTGGTGCGGCGGGTTTCCGCAAGAGGCGGAGGGACAAGGCAGGCAAAGACCGGCCCGACGTGGACCCCGCGAACATAAGTGTCCAGTGCGGTCATCCTTGCGGTGCGGTGAGTGGCCTGTCCCTTCTGCGGACGGAGACGTACCGAAACGGACACTTCGTGACGGTCGCAGTGAAAGCGCACCACAGCCACAAAATTCAGTTTGCCCATTCAGCCATGTGCAAAGGCTCGCATTCATACAATGTGTGTAGAGAAACATAATGCCCAAGTAGTACACGACACATGGAATCAATCCCTGGCTTTGAGCGTTCCCAGGAACGCAGCCTTTTCCTCGGCAGTTTGGAACGAACCGTGCTACACGACACATAAGCTCGAGATGGGAGATGGAGAACGCACGATCGCTTACACCAAACTTGGACGACGTGTCGATAAACTTGAGCTCGATCTTCTCGAGATCCCGGCGCGACGTGTGAGTCATCAACGATTTCCGGAGGGTGATCACACGCTTCTTGGTGCCAGGAAGCGAACCTTTGAGCATCAAGTAATCGTTCTTCACCACACCATAATGCGGGAAGCCCCCCATTGGTGTAATGGTCTTCTTCGTGATATCCGATTCAGTCGACGCATTGGACTCGTCGGAGCCAAGGCCAATGCGGTATATTTTCTTGTTGAGCTCGGTACGGTGGTGGTAGCCGCCTATGTACACAATCAGCACGATACGCATGCACAGGGTCAGGAAACGTCCTCACTTTGACCGGCGCGTGCCACCGAGAACATGACTTTGGATGGATGCCATGCACCAATACAAGCAACTTTACGGAGACCTTTGTGTGTCTTGCGGGGAAGTTTCTTGGTGCCCCAACGGTGGGTAACACCCTCGAAACCGTGTCCTTTGGTGACAGCAATGACGTCGATAACCTCGTTTTGTTCGAATACGGCGCTGACGTCGACGGGCTTCTCGAACAGGCCATGTGCAAACTCGACCTTGTCGGCGACAGAGCCACCATTGACCTGAATTTCCATGAGGTGGGCCTTCTTCTGGCTGAGGCCGGTCTTGCGGATTTGGGTGTGTGCAAGAACACGGACGACAGTGCAGTATTTGCGGATGCGCTCGAGTTCGCGGGCAGTGGACTTGCCACCATCCTCTGCGTGCTTCTTTGCATAGCGGGTGAAGGCCTTCTTCTTGGAACGGTACCAGTTCTTGTAGAAGCGACGTTTGACCTCGTCGGAAAGATGGGACGCCCATACTGTGGTGAGAGTGCGGAGACCACGGGGAGTCTCGACGTAGCCGACAACACCGACGACGATCAAGGGTGGTGTTTCGACGATCGTGACTGCCTCGACGATCTCGCGCTTGTGCATCTCTGAGAATGGTGTAAATGGGGGAGGGGTGGTGCCCAGGTGAGACACGTACTGGAACCTTGGCGATCGAGGTCGCGAACGATGTGAGTCATGCCAGCCTTGTAGCCCATGAAGGCGGTCAAGTGGACGAGCTTTTTGGGGTCATCCTAATGGCATGCGGTTAAAGGACGGAAATGGAACTGGAAGATATGCAGACCTTCGGGAAGGACTTGACCTTTCCACGGTGGCGTGCGGCACGCTTGCGGGGGAGGAAACCGAGGGAGCCATGACGAGGTGCTTCGTACTGGCGACATGGTCAGCGAACAGGACTGTTGATGAGATCGGTGGATGCGAACCTTGCGGTGACTGGAAAACAAACGGAACGTGAGCGACGAGCGCGGCGGACGCGCCAGAGACGTACCTCATCTTGGACGGCGACGGCGACGGCAGAGGCGAGGATGGGTCGACGATGATCTCTGTCGGCGTTTGCCGATATGTGGCTGATGAGCTGTACAGCACCTGCTATTTTGAGGAACCCCCTGTCCGCCTATATTCTCACGAGGTACATGTCTCAAACTGCGAGGGGGAGACGCAGGAGTGCGACTCGGACGCGTCGGGAGCGCGTCGGGGGCGGGCGGCGGGCGACGTGGGCGTGGGGGAGAGACGCGACGCGAACGACGCGATGATTGCCATAAACGCGTTCCGTCACGTTCGTGGGACGTCACGTATCCTCGCGCCACGTCCAGCGACGCTCCTTGCCATTCCCCAAGCATGTCTCCCTTCGATACCAGCGTCGGCGACACCCCTCGCTCACCAGAACAGTCCATAAAGCGTCCCCGACTCGTCTATGGAAAGCGGTCAAACCACATTTCCTCACGTGCAACCGTGTTCCCCACGGACGAGGGGCCGTCCTCTGATCACTGCCGTGTTCTTCCTGCTTCCGCGGTGCCCTCACAAAGGCTCCAGTCTTCTCCGTCACCCTCTGTCCACGCGTCGGACAGTGAACACTCTCGCAGTCCCCGCCCCTTCCAATTCGGTTTCAGGGATAGACTGAAAGAGCTGGATGAAGAATTCGACGACCGTGATGCGCAACCATCCATGTCGGACCAGCCTCCTTCCGACGAAGCCGTACTCGCTGGATCATCCTGTACGAAAGTCCTTCAAAGGGTTTCCATGGGTACTGGAGACCTTTCTCGTGTAGCGCGCCCTGCTTCAGGAAATATCTCTCCTGCCTCGCTGCCTCGATCTCCCGTCACTTTGCATGCCACCTTCGCTCAGGAACATACACCCGACTCTCCCCTTGTGCACCACCGTATTCGAAGAGTCTCAAGTACGGCCTTCTCTAGCTCAGAAGCGGAAGATCCAAACCACTCGTCCTCTGTTTCGCCAATTCGCCACGCCATTACAACGCCGCACTCTCGGTCATCACCAACGCCACCTACTTCCAGTGAAATATCCATGGTGGGTAGAAAGACAAAGGGGAAGGCACCTGCGCGTGACGTGCTCCCTCTTCTCTTTGACGGTGAACGATCCTTGACCGCCGAGCTTCCAATCAAGCCAAAGAAAGGGAAACGAAGCAATCCCTTAGCACGCCCCAAGACAAAGGTACGGACGCGCGATCGTATCCGGTTTTGACTCGGCCAAAGCTCAAAGTCACGATGACAGGTACCGACCAAGAAGGAACGCCGCGAGGCTGCATTGGAGTCCTCCAGGATTGTAGCAGATCGTCCTGTGGAGGTCACGCGTACCCAAGAACAAAGACACTCGCTGTCTACATTCTTTGCTGGTCTTCGGTAGGATTAATCGCGCTTCCGTCAACCAGCAGTGATGTTCATCTCTTGCGCAGACGGGATAACATTGCGATCCCAACTTCAGGTACAGAATTGCCTTCAGACCCGATCGAGAAATTCTCATCTCCGACTGACAACTCCGGACGAGTGCCACCACGGAATAGTATGTTTGAGGCACCTGCAGCACTCTTGAGGACTTCTGCGCAGGTAGGAACAAATAATCAACCATCCTCGGAGAATTCGAAGACGCTCGCTCCCGTGGCCGGGGATTCTGATGACGAAATGCCGTCAGTAGTTTCTATTATTCGACAAGAAAGCGAAAAGCGGCAGAGGCTGCAGGCAATGAAGAAAGTCGCTTTGCGAGCTGATACCAGTAAAACTATCGATATCAACGAAGACGATGACCTGTTGATTGTCAAGGATGACATGCATGCCGTTGCTCGTGAAGAAGCTGCTCAGCGACGACTAGACAGAGCGCATGGCAGCCCAGTCAAGGACATGACCACGTTACGAAGAATCAATCATCCTAGTGTTCGGCCCGCCATCGTTTCTCCTCACAAGCTTTCGAAGCAAGAATGGCGGGAACTCGCCAAACCATCTTTTGCACGTAAAGGAAATCCTCCCAAGGGTCAGCTAACTAAAAAACAACTGGATCAGTTGATGATGATGCAACATACCGAAGAGCAGCTGAAGTCCATCAAACAACATGAGGAGGAGTGGGTCAAAGGTGGCGGAACGTTGTCACGGGATACTGGTGGTGAAGAGCCACAAACCTCACTTTCACAGAAGCTTGGGGTGTACGCTGAGCTAGGTCTCAAGGCTGTGGAAACTAGCACTGCAGTCAAGGATGAGGCGAGCTCTGATGACGAAGACTATATCCCGGATGTACAGAGCACCGCAAAACCTAAGTTTATCGATGCGGACGAAGATAGTGAGCTTGGCGACAATACGGAGATTTCACTGCCACAAGTGGATGAGGAGATTATTGCACCTTTAAGACGACATCAGTCCGGCAAGTGGCATGCTCGCATTGTTGTAGGATCTGACGATGAAGAACAACCCGTTCACCGCAACTTGGGCAGCGCACAGAGAGACTCCGCTTCCTCCATGGAATCTCACACCGAAGACGAAAATGACAAGGAGAACAGCGCGAAATTGATGTACGATCGTAGCGAGGACAAGGAGAACAAGGCCATCGCACGCCATGACCGGTCATCTGCAGAGACAGTGGTTGGCTCGAGACTAGGATCCCTGGACGGTGTCGAGGATGGCGTTCAAAGGAGCGTCTCGCTCGCTCAAGTAGCAGGTTACAATGACAGTACAGGTCCACCGAAGGGGGATGTCAGATCGCCACTGAAAGATATTTCGAAAGACAAAGATGACCTTTTCTTATCCTCCCCTCCCAGAAACTCTTCCTTCACAAATAGCCTTCTGCGTGACGCAGCAATATCACCGCTTCGCCCATCCACGTCAACACTTAGCCTTGGATCCCCGCCAGTCTTGCGAAGTGAACGCATAGGCCGGATAAATCGTCTTTCTTTGGATTCGGAGAACGATGAGAATGAGCCATCCGGATTCAAACCGATGCAACCTTCCTTTATGGAAAGACTGCACCGTCAAGTCAGCCCTGAGCCCGTGTTGACTTCCATCAAACCCCTCGCGGTTGGCGGTTTGTCGCAACTATTTTCCGTTAGTAAATCTCACTCTTTACCTGCAACAATGCTTAGCCTGACAATTCGCACTTCCGACTAGGCTGAGGATCGGGGCTCAACGAAACCTGTCGATGGATTATCATTAACGCTCGACGTTGGACTGAAGCCTGCCCTTGAGGTTAGCGGGACTCTCAGACAGAAAGCCGAAACTATATTTGAGAAAGAGCAAGAATATGTTGTCGCCGCGGCGGTTAAACAGAACGAGAAACCAAAAGAACTTCTCTATGTCAACGATCATGGGTAGGAATGGATTCTTCAGTGACACCCATCTCTAATTGCTTCGTGACTGTCTCATCAGATTCCTCACGCAAACTCGTCCCGAAGGTTCAAGTCCTCAGGTGTACCGGATGACACCTTCACAGGCAACTCAATTCATTGGAACTCAGGTCTCCACGCAAACACCACTATTTAGCACTCGCCCTCCTCTTCGCACGCTATCATTCACCATTTCTCAGGAGCTATCTCCAGAGCCACAGCCATTGAGGCGATTGCGCAAACGTAGCCTTTCGCCATTAGAACAGAAACCCCTTGGACGGAACAATAATCTAACTGCCAAATCGGATGCATTCAGTATTCTCGGCAAGGCACCCAAAACAGCACCCAGAGCACAGACAGAGAAACTTGGGAAGTCCGAGTTCGTGGCTGTTGAGGCCGAGGAATCTGATGAGGACGACATGTTTGGCTTTGGAGGTCCAAAGAAAGAGGACGAAGAAGAGGATGATAATGACCAGGACAAGATTGTCGAGGGGCTTGTGGACGACACGGTTATGGATGGCAAGACCGAGGCTGCAGAGCTTGTTCTAGAGAAACATAGGTGAGTTGGTTATTTCCTATCCTTGCCAATTAATAACGTGGTTCTCCTGTTAGGGAATATGAAGAGGAAGATGACCAGCGACTTCAGAAACTGCATCAAGACGCAATTGAGGGCAAATTCCGGATGAAACGCCACGGCCGAGGGGTCGACATTGAAAATGATAGTGACGAAGACGAAGACGACGATGCACGTCGCATTCGTCAACGGATACACAAGAAACGAAAGATTGAAGGCGATACCCTTGAAGCTCTAGGTCGGTGACAAGTTGCAGAATAACACGAGTAACTCAAATATTTTCCAGGCCAAAGTGAAGAGACAAGGGCATTCTACAATGCATATCACCAGGACCTCATGGACGAAGAGGACGAATTCAGGCCTCTGCAACGAGACCTTACAATGCCTGTAGATGATGACGATGATGACGATGTCCTAGCCGCAGAGCGTGAGGAGCGAGAAACAGTATCTGTAGAAGAAGTCCGTCAACGTGCACGCGAGATGGCACAAAGTAACCTTGTTGGTGTGGATCATGTATTCATTGGACGTCACTAAATCACTATCATAGGAGGTTGAGGTATTGGACCCCGAGGATACAAGTTGGATCGACAGACTCATGATCGCTGAAGCCGACGACGCAGTCCGTATCAGGGTCGTGGAACACCGACGGAATAAATCCACGGCTCGTCATCCAGATGCTTACCAGGTGGACTTTGACGTAGAGGTTCGTCCATTTTCGCATGGATTCCACACCAACTCAAGACAATATATCAGCGGCCCACGAGCCACGCAGAGAGCGAGCAAGAGCGCAAACAGATGACGTCTTGGGCTAACAAACAGAGCCATAGGTACCAGGGAACAGGACGATCGGGCAATAGCACCGCCGTTACTGGCCATACCAAAGTCAAGACCGGAGGTGGTTCATTAAGATCAACGCAGTCGTCGAACGCGACGAGCGTCAACGAATTACGCAAGATGAAGACTCCGAGCTTGTTGTCTATGGTGCCTAATCGGATGGATAGATTTTCCTGATATTTCTTCGCAAATAGCGTTTTGTTTATCTTCTATCGTACTTGTGTTTGGATTCTTCTCCACGGTATCTAAATCACCACACGCACGAAGGCTACCAACAAAGACAAGTATGCACAACCTGAACAAGACCCTGGCAGTAATCACCAACAAGATGCACAAAGTCCGCACTCGGGGAAAGGCTCTCGGTAAAGAGGGGGTATCGCCATGATAAATAACCGAGTACGCTGGTATAGTTCGAAGGTTTCAATAAAGTGCTCGTAGCATTTAGGTATAATTGGCAATTAGTGGATCTGTTTGCCCACGAAGGGCCTGCCAAAGCGGACCCAAGTGGGGCGGGGACGCGTAGGCTGAATGAGTGCAAGGTTTCGTGATTGACGTGGGGACATCGGACTTCTGCGTCTACGTGCACTGGTCTGCATCTATACAAACGTTGGCGTCTGAGACAAAGCAGACAGTTCAGACACACCTTATGTCTGAGCATAATCAATTTTGCCATGCATGCCGGCGGTCCGCTCTCCCTGACCGGATTCCCTACGGCATGGTAAGGAGCGATGATCGAGCAGAAAGAAGCACAACGTACGCGACGCAACCAACGCGAGGCCCGCCTCGTGAGCATCGAGAGTATCACTTCCCTCCATGATTGCCTTTCTCACTGCAGGGGAAAAGATACATAGCAGTAAGAAGGCAGCAAGGAAAGATATGAGGAGGGCAGCAAGCATGGGGAATTATGCTTAAGAGGAAAGCGGCGCGAAGCACGCAGAATAGGCCAGGCGTGGCACGTCGTAAGGGGGGAGAAGCGGCACAGTGTGGCGAAGACGTTGGGACGAAACATTATTTACTCCTCACACTTTCTCGTTAACTTAGTCAGCATGCTAAGCGGTTTCAGCAGTAGCCGTGGGTAACCTGCCCCCTTTCAATGTCCCAGTTCCTGTCGTCTGCGGTCATATCAGCGGTAGGACTCACCTGCAAGGCCTTCCTCAAGTCTGGCCTTTGCTCCATCACCGTCAGCAATTTACCCATCTTATTGGACGCGCTCAGGAGCAACCGCAGACACGATGGTCAGGGCTTAGTAACAGGTGTGTATCCAGCGTCGCATGTCAACCCCACCGGTTGGTAATCCCAGCCACAGTATCCAACCATGTGTCCACGTCTGTTCACGCTCTTCCTGCTGACACTCTACTCTTACCTCTTCACCTAGCCTCGATGATCCATTAACCTGGGGTATACTTCCGTTCGAAAACTTTATGGACTCTCGTACGATGCGATGGGTCTTGGGTGCTTCGGATATCATGTTTACGAATCCGTCAGTGGAGCGGAGATTATGTCCTTGCTACCCCACGCTGAATGCCCGCTTTGGTCAGAAAGTTTCTTCTCGGCTTTCTTTCGTAAAGGCCAGGTAATAGAAACGTTTCGAGGAAGTGGTATCTGGCAGCCTGCACTCGATGTGGCTATCGAAAAGCTGAACCAGGGTCACTGGGTTTGTTTTTGTTGTCACCATCTGCCATTCATATCAAAATCGTTCATTCTAGCTGCACATGTTTGGCGAAGGCAAGGTGTATCAGCCAGCCATGTACCCACGGATCGATGGTGTCGCACATCTGCCACGATTCAAATGGGGGGTGTACGTGCTTTGCTTTGCACATCAGGGTACACGCTCACTATGTAATGATATGCCTTTATCAGCGGTCGGATTATCATGGAGACCAATGTCCCACCCTTAATTATACCCATGTGGTTGACCGGTGCGAACGTTCCACACTGGTATTCTATTCCCCTTGGTACATATCTGACCGTGCATGCACAGGCTTCGATAAACTTATGCCAGAACATCGCCCGTTCCCGAACAAGTATATCCCGAAGATGGGCACACAACTTGGTGTCACGTTTGGCAATCCAATACCACCCCACAATATCATGGCTACATTAAACAGCGCGCACAGACCAAATCACTGCTCTTCGTCGCCCATACGATGCAGTAGACCGCCGAAGGGGTCGGGGCTTTCCAGTCCGTCACGTGCTAGAGGATGGATGGAAACTGCCCTTGTCCGAGAAAATGGAGATCCTGTCTTGGACTGTGAGGGTGCTGAACGATGTGCCCAGATGGACGAAATTAGGAGTGAGGTTACGGCAATTATCCAGCGAGCTGTCGAGGACCTGGGGAGGACGGTATCGGGTATCACACTGAATCTTCCTTTGCATCACTGAACGTTCCATTCTGTTTCCTTCGGTCCCGTCGGTAGGGGCGGTGGTTGCATAAAGCCCTGCATTGTTAATAGATACCGGCTGTGGACTCCGCGTTGAAATATTACCAGGCTCACAGCTATCGATCGCAAACAGCAGCGGACGTACTAAGCTGTAGTGGCTTGGTGGCATCGATAAAATCATGAAAATAGAGACCGAGTGCCAGCCCATACCACCGCTGCTTTACGTTTGAAATCTAATGACCGTCAACAACTGATGAAAATCAATTCGGCTGTTTCATGTACTGCCTGGTATATCGGAGAGCTTACCAATGTAGCATGTCGTCTTCAAGTGGATCTGGCTCGCTGTCACACCCGAGGATACCAGGCTCCTTGAATATAATTCGGAATTTACTTCTGTGCCATGCATGGTTTGTGTTTTGCGTTTAAGTTCGCATTCGTGAGCAGCTTCACTCATTCTCCAGTCTTCCTTGTCCACCTACAGAGGTTAATTCCATGGTGAGACCGAGAGTAATGTAAAACTGAATAAACTTGGCATCTGCAGCGAAAATGGGTGATGACACTCACCCAATCCCAAATCGTGATGCCAGCTGGCCATTGACCCTTTAATTTAAAGTCGTCAGGTGATCGATATCTAATCGACGGGATTTGTGTGATCCGACATAAATCACATCGGGGTGCTGCCAGTGCACTATACGTTCGCACCATCACGACCATTCGTTTGAGGCTCCACTGAACGAGACAGCTTCTACTAGAATTCTGACATATCCATAACATGAGCCGGTGTGCTGAGCTGTCAGTGATACGAGTCTTAAATATCTCTGGAAGTATTTGACTGGAGAAGAGGAACAAACTGATGTGACCCAAGTCCGCTGGTAATACTTCGATTTCTGAGAAACGGTTGAACAACTACACCTGGAATTATGGAACTGGAAGTGGTACTAAAAATCGACCCATTCCATCTTCGAGAGTCGTGTATCCTAAGCGCCATGCGCCTTCTGCTCGCTGCGGAAAGTTAACCCGTTAAATCAAGTTGAGCAAATAAGAACGGTGATACGAACAATTGGGTATCGTCCGCCTCTGTATTATCCTTGATACGGTAGTGAATCATCGGAAGAGCGAAAACCACTCCCGCCGCACACAAAACCCAGGTGGAGATGAATATATTCATATAACTGAGGAGATGTCAGGTGTCCAATGTATCTTGACCATCAAAGCGGAGGGATACTTACGGAACCTTTACAGCATCCGCATGCCACACACCAGCAGCACCAGCAGATTGCAGCCCTTTGTCTGCAAATACTAAGATCTAGTTCTAACCGAGTGACAACAGGAAATGGCTTACAAAACCCAGTGAACACCGCAAGCTTTGACAAATCGTTTGACATAGCTCCCATCAGCCAATACACAAAAGTCTGCCACATGGCATCTAGGAGACCGCAGAAAATGTATAACCAGGCGTGTGCCGCGTATGCAGCGTCATTGAAATCTATCTTCGTAGGTAGAGAGGTTCGCGTATAGTTCCTACGCCCGCCTTGAATTAGAATGTTCCTAAAACTGGAGAGGGAACGTACTTTTGGTACTCGTAACCCCATATATGGACAGCGAAGACCATCAACGTTACAATGACCCAACCAGCAAATGCACGAGTCCGGCGCCTGTACCTCGACTGATCAAGGACGCAGTAACCGAGGAACACAGACCCAAAAATCTGTGCTGCCCAATAGATGAATGCGTTGAGACCACGTGTGCGAATATTGAAAAGTGCAGCGTTGTAATCATTTTGCTCTAGATATTTTTACGGCTCTTAGCTCGGTGTAGGAAGCTAATGTAGAGGTAGGGTACTTACGCCATGTGTAGAAGTAGTTGCTGGCAACGAACATAGGGAACAACAAGATGATAGATGGATCAGTCTTGAGAGCAACATAAAGGCTGTAGAATTCCGTTTTCCATGAAGGATGGCGGGGTAGAGTGACCTTCGTGCCATCCGTTCGAATAATCTTCCTTGGGTCAGCCATCAGGGGGGCCAAGCATACTCCAATAAGAGTAAGAACCAAGAAACCGATCTGGCAATGAGTGAGTTTTAGTGTGATACCTCTTCCGGGTGACATATCACTCACATAGGTTCCATTTCCGACTTCATGCACCAAGTTCAGACCCATTACGTTGTTTGAGTAATATATAACTCACCCGAGTTGCTCTAATGAGGTGGTTAGCAATGTCATTCAATAAAGCATCAACAACAGTCACGTACTTGATTATGGAAGTTGACTCCGAATGCAACAGCAGAACCAATGACAGCGCCCAGGTTAAAAATTGCCCAGAAAATACCGATGAAAAGACCCTTTTGTGCTTCTGTAGGGTACGCCATCATCATAGAACCCTGTGCTGTCCAGAGAAATCCTGCACACAATCCAAGTACGGCGCCTGCGGCGACGACGAAGTTATATGCGTCGGCGTGAATGTTGTCTGCCCTAGAGAATAGAAGAGCAAGGTCAGTAATAGCTGTTTTTAATATAACGATCGTACAAGAACGAAGCAATATACAGCGAGTATCCCAGTGTTCCGAGAAACAGCGTTAGTCGAGGTCCAAGTACATTATTGACCGTTCTGTAGAGAATCGGTTATTAACGCTCATCATAAAAGAACGACACGGACCCGGAAAAGAACGCAAAGAACGCAAATGTAGCGTAAGTAGCCGTAGCGGCATTAGACTGGGCTGTTGTGTTTACTTGACCACCTCCACCAATGCCACCAAGGGCGTTAAACATGCCAGGGCACATGAAGCAGACGAATCCAAGCATAGACACTTGGAAGTACGGGTGGTAGTAAATTCCCTTCAATCCTGTGGGACGTTCGAATATTTCCTCGCGCTGGGAGCCAGAGTCCTCGCTCCCGCTTTCTAACTTCTTCTCGGAGACGATGTCTGCCATGAGAACTAAAGGGATGTGGTCGGTCACGGAGGACCCGTCGCCGCCACGCGAGTACTTATGGCTTTCTGCGATTATCAAACGCTCAGGGGAAATTGCCCATGTGAGCTTCGGATGAAATTGACAGCTCCTGATGCGAAGCTAAAAATACCAACGCGGAGAATGCTGGCCTACTGCGTAACCACCCACCGGATCATCGAATCTAAAGTTCAGCATGCTACTGTCGGAGTTGGATACGTGGTCCGGTGCTGTTTTTTGCATGGTCCTCTGGTAGAGTAGTACGAAGGACGGCCGTCGCCGAGTTAACGTGAGGCTGCGCCTATTAGACGGCGAAACGTATCATTACGTCGCATGGTGGTGTGACACGTGTATGGTGCTCTGTTTGTACAAATTCTTAGCACGTCAAAATTGTATCAAAGATAGCCGTACCTGCAGTCTCTGAGGTGACGCGCAACGTCCATGTGATCAGAAATTTGAGGCTTGACGGGGCTATGCTGGCAAGCACACGACGACATATGTCATGGGGCTACCATTACGAGGTCACTGGGTTGTGAACAGATTTTCTGGCCGTGGTAAACGGTCTCTATATCCGGTTGAACGAGTCTACTTCCTCCTTTCGTGTCAGGCACTCGTCCACCATCATCGTAAGTATGTGGAACTATACATCATTCATCTAACTTTTGTACAGTGTCCCACCAGTTTCTGGTGTTGAGATCACGTTTGTGTGACCTGCCTTCCTCCGCAAATATTCACTTGGATGGCTCATGAAAAGGTATGGTCAAAGTCTCGTAGCAATCGTATATTTCCCCCTCGACATCCGTCTACTTCCTGTATATGATGGAGATGACAACCTAATCTCTCCCTTTCAATATGAAACTTTACTCGGAGGAACTACCATCGAGGTTGAACTCACCAGCAGTATGTCCACTGCTTCAAAAAGAAGAGAAACAAGCATGTATTCAACGCTCTCCTACGCAAATTAAAGATTATAGAAGCACCAAGTGTGTTGCCAACAAAGAAAAAGGACAAGCATAAAAGCCTCTATCATTATTGTATACTAGTCCTCTTTGTACCTTGGGCTTCTGACTCTACATGATGCCGATCCCTTGGTCGCCGGACTATAGCACGACTGCGACTTCGTCTTGTCCCTTACCCCATCATGTGTTTCGAACACACTTGCTCTCGACCCTCGTTTGAGCTTGACTAGGACCACTCGTCTTGCACTCCCGCCCGTTGTCTCGACCCTAACCGCTTGGCACGCACCCCTGCTATGTTGTTCCAAGCCCGATCGTTTACCGCTCACTCTCATCACGATGTTTCGAGCGCATCTATCACCCCCACCGTGTCGTTTCGGGTGAAACCACTCGCGTTGACAGCTTGTGTCCCACTCCCTTCATGTTATTTCGCCCCGACTGCTCCCCTCCCTCCCATCCTTGTTATTTCGAGCCAGACCGCTCGATCACAGCAGTGCAATTATCATGCCAACGTCGTGACCTCGCAATGTACCCCACGAGTATACCTGCTGCGGGTACGAGTTTTGGCCGTGTATGAGTATGGGTCAACTTCTCCGAATCAATACCTGAGGGGTTACTCGTGCCGAACCCTACTTGAAACATGTTCGAGTTGGCCCTCTCCCAGTAAAGGTAGAGTACGTCCCTAACTACCTTTTCTCCTTACTTACCACTCACCCTTGTTTCCATTCTAATAAACTTGCAATATTATTCTTGGTTGATACGATGCTTTTCTTCCCTTTTAACTTAGCCCATTCATCATTGTTTCACTCGTAAATAACAACAATAGTTCCAGTGCTTGACGATGGGTTTCCATTCGACAATTCCTAAATCGTCACACACAAGCCGATTAGGGTTCCACCCCAAAGGTTCCTGCTGAATCATCGGTTATACATCTAGTACTCAACGACCGGAATAAGTCGTGGAACTTTCATTGTGAGGTGGCAAAGTTGTGTTCACATATGCCCTGTACTTTACTGGGTAAGCACTTTCATTGACGTCTGACAGAACTCGGGCGTGCCATGTCACAATACAAGGGCGACGAAACTTACTGAAGCATTCGACGATGGTCAAGTCAGCCTACACTTATAGGTTGGCTCAAGGCCGAATTAGGTGTGTTGAATCAACGCCCAACGCTAGAAACATAGTTTCGCCAGCCCAGATTTTTCTGGTACTTGACGCAAGGTCACTTCATGTCCAGGATTACGCGCTCTCTAGATATAAGAAGGGAATGATATCAGGAAATGTTCAGCTCCCAGACGGTAGCCTGAACCTATAACACTTGGAAGCTTCAGAGTACCGCCGATCATTTATTGAGGCCTAGTACTTACTAGGTTGAGATGTTGCCCCGCACAACAAACATCAACAAAGGATAACAATGACCATGCTCGTCTTTTCTAGTGTTGGCGCCTGACTTGTACTAAGGCGTTGTGCTTGCGCTTGCGCTCGCTGGTTTTTCGACTTTTCAACGGTGTGTCATGAATGTCATTGATAGGGTTAATGGTTGTTTAGAGAAGTGGTCCAAGAGTGGGGAGACTGAATGGTGTGTTCCATCCTCTTTTGTGTGGCATGTTCACCTCAATAGTCACGTCTGCAGCCGAGACTTCCTTCTCCCAGCTCATCTAAACCCTACGGACCCTGCCAGCGTCGACACGCTCACAACCGCGTATCATACGTTGCTATTTTCTGCTCTGAGAACTTGGGCTCCGACCAGCTTGTTCACTCCTCAAAGTTTCGTCGACTTCGTACACTCAATTCTGGTTTCCTTGCCGTCTTCTTCTGTACAGTCTAGGTCCATACAAAGCGACACTCAGTTCGGAGAGTTGCTCATTGACATCGTCTGGTCCCTTGACGCACAACTAGATGAGCTCGTCACGGATGCCAAGGCTACCGTTGCGAATGTTGAACAGACGACCACGGCCGGTGACTTGTATAAGGCTACGGGAATAAAGGAGACCGCTGAAAGGGACAAGCAACTCCTCGTCGGCGTAGTCAAGAGGCTCTTAGTGAGTAGCAGTAAATGTTTGGAGTATACTGAATCAATTTTTTACTCAGTCTGGTGGGATCATCGACGTAGCCGTATGCCGAGAACGCCTTGACTTGAATCTCCTTGCCAGCATAGGACTTGTATTGGATAGGTCGTCGTTTGACAAGAAGGAAATCAGGACGAGAACTGGTCTGCTGTAAGTTTCCAATGGCCGTATTTATTGCATAGGCTAACATTTGTGATTGGTCTGCAGTTACAAGCAAAACAAGTTCAACCTCCTCCGCGAGCAGTCAGAAGGCTACAGCAAATTGTGCGTGGAGGTGATGAGCTCTTTAGGACCTTCGCATTCTCCACAGGACGGCAGACCTGTTGAGAGTGCTGCATCTATAGAGGACCGCTCCCGGACAGCATGGGACAAAATCATGGGCCTTATTGGATATTTTGACCTCGATCCTAATCGTGCCCTTGACATCATCCTCGATGTTCTGACCGTCAACATCACGACCCATTACACTTTCTTCCTTTCTCTTCTGTCCTTCTCCCCGTGGACTAGTTCTATTAGACGTTCTGTGGCAAGCAAATTCGACGTTTCCATGCCACCCACCTCATCTTCCAGTCAGTATCGAGCGGGATCGCTTGACGAAATTCTTGAAGTCGCCGAAACTCAGTCTCTGAACTACAAGGGCCTGAATACGGTTCCAAGCGGCCATGAATCGCGGGTACTCGCCCAAGTCCTTGGTTTCAAATTTGCTTATTACCAGGTTTGTTCTATGTCTCAGTATATCTTACTCCTCCTCTGATCCCGCGTAGGGCTCGGACGTTCAAGAACCGTCGCCGAAAGGGTTGTACCTTGCGGCTGCTATCTTGATACGGGAAGGATTTGTTTCGCCCGAGGAATTATATCCCCACGTATGTTGACTATATCCCATGTTGTTTGAGCATGGGTTCATATCCGGCATCTAGCTATCGCCTTCTGACGAAGATATGGAATCGTACCACAAGGATTATCTGGACCATGTTCATCAAAGAGTTGTGGATGCCAAGGTCACGCAACTAGCTATGGCAGCTCCCCTAGAGTCGACAAATAATGGGCCCAGAGCGCGGTTAGAGCCCGGAGAGGAAACAAAAAAACTCTCAGATTGGAAGCCTCCCAATCAGAAGGCAATTCTTGTCAGCGCCTTACTTTCAGTTGGTGCTTTGCGGCCTGCGTTTGCGATCTTGGCAAAATTTCCGTGGTTCGTGGACGCTCATGTCGAACTCGCAGATTTGTTGCTTCGTGTCCTCAGACATTCTATCGCGCCTCTCTACGATACGGTTTTCGTGCTCAAAGAACGGAATCCCAACTTTACCCAACCCCGTGCTCGATATGGCTCCACTGGTGTCCTTCTCACACCTACCCGTAAGCCACAGCTGACGTTGGTTGCACCGACACCTCCCAACACAGCGACGACGGAGTTTGTCTTCTTTTTCCCCGACTGGCCGGAGCGGGTTCCGTTGTCGACAACATTTGAGGATCTGGTTGACGTCATTGAACCCCTTATGAGCTTTGTTGGCCTTCATATATCGCGTGACCCGCTTTTCGTTTCAAAAATCACGCGTTTAGGGAGGTCACAGTTAATGTCTACGGTAAAATCGAAATCCTTGTTACCATCCAATTGGCTCATCTTCCTTCCAGGCACCGCTTGATCCTGTTACCAAGAAGCCCACGGGGGAGCCAGATCCCTTGAATCCTGTTCGAGTGTTCTGGTTCAAACTTCTGCGACTTTACTTCCTACCTTCCCTACCTCTTATTCGAGGGAATGCTGTTTGCACTGTTGAAATCTGGAACATTATCCGGCAGTATGAAACAACAGCTCGGTGGAGGCTTTATGGGGAATGGAAGACGAGTACATATAATGCGCATCCAGAACTTCGCATACGTCAAGTGCAAGCTGACAGAGAATCAAAAGGGATACTACGTCGCTTATCCCACCAAACTATTGATGCACTTTCTGGCACGGTTGCAAAATTGGCTCACTCCAATCCTTGTGTCTTCTTCACCAACGCAGTCAATCAAATCATGGCGTATGACAATCTCGCGGGTGTGGTGATCCAGGCGCTACGATATGTTACCAACATGGGATTTGATGTACTGGTCCACGTCATCCTCGATGCGCTCTCGAATCCCTACAAGAATCGGGTGAAGGATGACGGTGTTAATATCTCGGATTGGTTGCAAAGTAAGTTTGGTTGTTAAGTCTTGTTATATTCTACTGACAAAAGCAGGTCTCGCGTCGTTCACTGGCATGCTATTTCGTCGGTACAGTGCGGATTTGTCCCCACTCCTAAAATACGTTGTACATCAACTATACAACGGTCAAACGACGGAGATAGTGGTCCTTCGAGAGCTAATCTGGAAAATGGCTGGCATCGAACCTCTTCCAAGTCTTTCAGATTCGCAGATTGCAGCAATGGCGGGTGGTCCGGCGCTACGCATTGAAGCAATAGCTTCCGCAACTCGAGGTGCTCGTCTGGATCCTGGCGATGCTATCCTTAAAGGTCCTCATCGGCTGGGGAAGAGCCTACTGGAGACCTCCTTGGCGTTACCTCTACTTATTCAGGTTGCGCAGCAGCGTCAGTCCTGCGTCTTTAAGGCTCCAGACACACATCTTAAGTCCCTTGCAAGTCTGTTCGATACCGTAGGTTGCACGTCATGTCGTGCTCGCATCTTGGTCTCAAAGTCGCTTGCCCAATTCAGACCCACGGGGTACTGCTGCAGTACCTAGAACTTCTCACTTCTCCGGCTGTTATCCCCCCTGAAGACTATGCGAAAAGGATCCTTCCTTCTTTGGCCGAACTCGGGGACTTATATGGAATATCTGCCCCAATTTGTATGCAAATTATTCGTCCAATGCTTAACAACATTCTCTTGGTGAATATTTTGACCAACTGTAGTTCAGCCGATGCTGACTAGGTCTCAGAGAACGGCTCTTTCGATGCAAGAGAAAGAACGCGTCGCTAACGAAGAAGCTGAAAAGCGTCTGAAGGCTCGCCTGTCAGCAAAACGTGATCCATCTGCGTCTGTATCCCGCATGGAGTCGTCCAGTGGTGCCAATACGCCTCAAGATAACTCCGAACAAAAACCGACATTAGTTGAAAGCAACGAAGACAATGCGATGGATGTTGAGCTGGAAATAACTAACCCCGCTGCAGAGGTCTGCATACCTTACATGATTTAATTGCTCAGTCTAATGATCATTACTGTGTTGTAGAGTCCTTGGATTCCGGAACTGGAAGTACTTTTCGATGATATACGAAAGATTGCGAAGAGTAGCGCGATCGATGTGATTGGGTGAGTTGTGTGCAGTTTAGTCGGGACCTTCAGTTAACAAAGCTCCGTTTAGTCCTGGTTTCTACCTAACGTTCTGGCAATTGTCCATGTATGACCTCTCCCCCCCAGCTGCCAGGTACGACGAAGAAGGAGCTGCATTGCGCACGCTCAGTCGGCAAGAAGACGCCAAGTACATTAGCGCTGACCGTTCCTCTGATCGCGCAAAGAGACTGACGGCGAGCTCACATAGAGCGAGACGTGATCGATGTAACGCGTTTGTCAATACATTGGCCCAAGAATTTAAGGAACAGACCGCCTCGCGGGTTTTCACCTTAAAGCGTTTAGCACGAGAGAAACAACACTGGTTTGCACACGGTAAGTTTGCGCCGTCGCCGACGGTTCGAATGGCTTATCTATTTCCTAGTCGAGCACCGTTATGCAGTTTTGGCATCGGCCATCATAGAGCATTGCATCCAGCCGCGATGTTTGTTATCACCCATGGACGCTGACTACTGCGCACAAATCATCAAAGTTATCCATACGCAAGGGACTTTGGGCTTCCCTACGTTGATGTGTTACGACAAGGTTCGCATCGAGGTTCTGTATGAGATTAATGATTGATGGCCATGGCCCCCAGCTGCTGGGAGATCACATCAAAACAGTAATATTCTCCTGCAGCGAGTATGAAGCAAAGAATTATGGTACGTAACTCGAAGTTCTTGTCGTTTTCATAATCGTCTTAAAAATGAACAACAGGACGCTTTTTGTTAGGGTTACTTACTGACCTGTGGAAATGGGCACAAGACGAGCAACTTTTTGCCCAGGACAATCGTACGAAGATCGGTGGAAGAACTGTTTTTCTTCCTGGCTTCCGGCCACGTTGGACTAACAAAGACCTTGTAAACATTTCACAAGAAGACCTACTATCGTGGTCGGGCTTCAAACAGATTCTACGCAAGTGGCACAGAAAGCTGGGAAGAGTAAGTGATTTGGCGGTGACAGAATCAGTAAATTGATAACTTTCCAGAGTCTCTGCAACTGCATCGAAACAGGAGAATTCATGCATGTCTACAACGCCATTATTGTGCTGAAGGAAATTCTTCCCGTCTTTCCCCTGGCTGCTGTTGGCGAGTATGGACCCGTTATTGATAGCATGATAGACAAACTCGTTGAAGGCGAGGAACGAGGGGATCTCAAGATTCTAAGTAGGGCGTGAGTGAACTATTTTTCATTCTGGAGTACGCTTTGACGTCACCGCAGCTACTCTGCAGCTCTGAAGAAGCGTGAGTCTCAATGGACCGTTCCGCGGCCGACACCTCCGAAGGTAAGCGGGTTTACTCTATGATTTACCCCTGCTTAATCTACCCGTCAGCTAAACGGTGGGGCTGTATCCCCAAAACCTGGCGCATCTGTTTCGCAAGGCTTTGACAAGCCACGACTCACGCAGCCGCCCAACGGATCTGCGATTCTCATGACAGTTGACAACCGTCGTGAACTTGGCACAGTCTCGAGTAGCCCAGTGGCTCCAAGAGCTCAGCCATCAAGTAACATGCCCCAGATTATAGATGAAAGACCCTCCACACCTGCAAGTTTGGCAAAATTAGCCATTGAAAGGTATGCATATCACCGGTGTTGATTCCAGCTCTCAACAAAATGCGACGTAATTAGCATTCCCAGGCCCGAGAAGGTAAAGCGAGTAAGACCGGAAAAAAGGAGTGAATCACCGATGCAGGACGTTGAGAACAAGTCAAGGCAAGATGCCATGGATGTTGACATTGCTCCAACTGCACCAAAGGAGGGAAGGACACATTCGCAGCAAGAGCCGACCCCGTCACGCTTTGGAGCGCGGCAATCTGTTGCTCCAGTTCAAAGCTCCTTATCTCCTATACCTGTTGATACTCGGGTGCCGACCCTCATCAAGGACGGCCCCAGACCTGCCCGGTCAGCCATTACAGTCCTTGGCCCACGAGAATCATCTTTATCCCCCAGGCAAAGGGTTGATGACAAGCAAACACAAGAAGTTATGCCACCACCAACTGCTCCTAGTCAGACGCTTTCGGCGCAAGAGCTCCGCGAAACAGCCAAGCAAACAATTGGTCACCGCGCACCAGAAAAATCTGATGATCGGCGACTGGCCGGTGATAACCGCAGCCAACCTGGTTCCGGAGCCCCATCTCCGTTACCGCGTCGGCGTACTGCATCACCTGGCACTCGGAATCATAGCTTGGAGAGTCGAGCAAGTGGTGAACGTCGCTCTGACCGTGGAACTATAGATGGCGACCACGGTGACGGGAGAGTTTTAGAGCGGGAAGCAACTCGACAAGAGTCACGATTGTCTCGCAAAGAGAGTAGTGCTACTCACGGTCCTCGGAGTGAAAGGGTCTCGAGCCACCGTATTTCAACTCGGGAGAATGACAGGGACAGGGAGAGTGATAGGGAACGTGATCGAGATCGTGGTCGGGAAAGACATGGGGAGCGCGAACGTGATAGGGAACGCGACAAGGAGCGGGACAGAGAACGGGAAAAGGAGAAGGATAGGGAACGTCGTGACAGAGATCGAGAACGCGACAGGGACAGGGATCGGGACAGGGATCGCCACCGCCGTGATGACAAGGATCGTGATCGTGAGTCGCGCAAGGACCGAGATAGATCAAGCCAAGTTGTAGCACCCGCAGCCACTACACCAGAGCCTCGAAGTCTCCCTACTCGACCTGACCCCACTCGCCACCGTCCTGCTACTCAGGTTGTCGATGATGCCCTTGGCAAAAGGCGGCGTCTTGCCGATGACGATGTTAGTGTTTACCCTCTGTCTTTACCTAATGTGACTTGCTGACCCTTTGACAGGTCGACCGCACCTCGAAACGCAGCTCTCGCAAGGAAGGTCATAGAGAAGACCGCGGCCGCCGCTCCGACAAGGACAGCCACGAACGACCACGGGATTCTGACAGACATCGAACGGAACTCCAACCGTCTGAAGGTGACCCCCGCCCGCCTGTCGATAAGGTATGTTTGACCGAGTTACGAACACGCTCAAATCCCTAATAAAATGACACGACAGCCCAGTGAAAAGCGGATACCCGATGGTCCTAAAACCTTGCCTCCAACCACCCCATCAGCACCAAGGGCGATGTCGTCCGTGGATGGTTCCAGGGGCGGAAGCAAAGTTGACCTTGGTGCGAGTCGAGGTGGCGGTGATTGGAAAAGCCAACAGCGTGACCATGGACCACATGCATATCCTGCTTCAACAGCTAGTGGTACGCCGGACACAACTTCTAGCCTACGTGCCAGGATAGGCGAGAAAGAGACTGCTCGCTCTGCTCCCCAGGTGCCAACCGCATCTTACCGGCCTGATGTGTTACCCAAGGAGGACGATCGTGATAGTAGGAAACGAACGGTAACTGGTGAGTAATCACCAATCTGTTTCTGACCTGGACCTTATCTTAGACCCAGATCGGGATAAAGATGTCGGGGAGTCCAACAACATCCCGGGAGGTGATCCATTGTCGCAGCCTCCAAAGCGACCGAGGATCATTCGTAATCGTTACCCTCATGGATTGGCTAAGAGGACCCTTCCCATTGACCCCCAGGCTGGGGATAAATCGCGATTGACGCGGAAGGATTAATTATCCTCCATAGATGAGAAGTCTACTGACTGTACATCGTTACACTAGTTCTTCCCTTTCCACTAAATCGACTGAGATTCTACTACATTACCAGAATGATCAGTAGTTATTACTGAATAGTAGTTCCAAGTTGAATCAGAGTAGACGAGTTGAATCGTGAAGTAGTAGAGGGTGGGTTAATCACTTCTTCATTAGTGTGAGGAACTCCTCGCGAGTCTTTTGCTGCGTCCGGAAACACCCCAACATACAGGAAGTTACCGTGATGGAACCCGGTTTTTGTACGCCACGCATCGTCATACACATGTGACTGCAACGAATGGAACGTTGAGTGATTAGAGCATTAGTAGGACACACTTACGTGGCCTCCATTACGACCGCAACGCCACGGGGTTTGATTGCTTCCTGAACTGCGATTGCAATCTGTTTGGTCAGCCGCTCCTGAACCTGTAGACGGCGGCTGAATGTTTCGGCAATCCGCGCGAGTTTAGAGAGGCCCAGCACGAGCCGATTGGGAATGTAAGCTATTGCAACCTAAGAATAGTCGATCGTGGGTGTTGCGGACCTTGGGATGCCACCCACCTTTCCCGTGAACGGAACTAGATGGTGTTCACACAAGCTCGAGATGTCGATGTCACGGACCAAAACCATCTCGTCATGGTCTTCCGCGAATATGGCGTCGTTGATGACGTCTGAAAGGTATGCAGGGCGGAGTTGACAGAAAGATATGTGAGCCGACCTGCCAAGCGTTCCTCGTAGCCCCGTGTCATCCACATGATGGCTTGTGCATATCGTTCGGGCGTTTTCAGAAGACCTTCTCGGTCAGGATCTTCCCCGATGCATTCCAAGATGGTTCGGACCGCGGCAGCCATTCGCCTTTCGCAGGCGGTGCGCTCTTGAGGAGTGGCATTGAGACGACAGACGGTCGACTTGGCTAGAGGGAGTTTCAGCGTTCCAGCACGAGGCGGACAGAAGCAAGCTGTACCTGGCCAACCAAGGCCGTTCGGGTCAGGAAGTGGGCTCTCCTTCCCAGCACCCTCTGTAAGTGGGGTGGATATACCGGAGGGTGGCCGAAAGCCGTAACCCTCGTGGACATGAGGCCAAGGAGGACGTACAGGGACTTGCTGGGGCGAGTCGTCAGGTTGGACTGGACCAGCGTCACCCTCGGCATCACTCGAAACGAGAAGGGGATAGGATTCGGTGGCACGGTGAAGCTCCAGCTGTCGTAACTCCCTTGACAAGAGCTCGCCTGGGGACGACATCGGCCGCTCTAAGATATGGTAGCGAGCCAGCGCCCACCGAGAGTCCTGGGAGCGTGTTTGTTTATCTTTTTTTTCTGTTTTCCTGGGATTGCCGGGGCGTACGACCTGAAGCGGGGCAGGACCATAAATGGATATCTCAAGGAAACCCGCCCGGCCGGCAACTGCGCCTGAAACCGTCGGCCCGCCGAGCGCAGACAATTAGCAACCTGTGCCACCGGTAGGACACTGCGTCCTGGCCGTGTGGTGAAACCGTTTCCTGGGCCTCCTCCTTCCAATTCGCGCCCCCTCCGGACAGGCCATGGCAGTTCCAGTTCCAGTACCGTTCTAATTCGCTCGCCGGAATGTGCTCACGCAACATCTTTCATTCCTAAAATGACCTAAAGTTTCATAAACATCCTGCCATCTTTCTTTCTTCTCACTATGTCTCTAGTCGGGACACCTCTGCCAAACTTGTCTGCACTGCACAAACTCATCACCTCGGATCTCGCTCGCGGCGACGCGGACCTGCTCTCTTCCGTCACAAATGGCATCTTGACGTGAACCACAACAATGCTGTGATTCTTCCCGATTCTTATACCCTCCTTTCCAGGCCATATCATCTCCCCGTAGTCTTCCGTGTCCTTGAGTATGTGTCAGGATTCTAAGCCGTCTCGCCAACTTAGGCGTCGGTGTCCATCACCGCGCCCAACGCCCAAGTCATCCTCCTCCCCATCCTATCGCTCCCTGGAACAGGCTTGGCTTGCTTCTCGTGTCATGCCACGACGGAGGGGCACATATCTTATGCCCGGCGCACAACGTCCCATCAACGAGAAGAACCTCAGACATGCCTTCACAATCGCTCACGTGTGTCTCCCCGACTTGTTGTCCACGCTATGGGCTTTGCATCCCTTTCGGACATCTCTCATGATGATTCTTCACATCGTCCGTGGCATCTTTCCGGCATTCAGGGGCTATTCCCAAGCGATGATTGTTGACGAGGTAAGCCTGCAGGGAAATCAAACCAGGACTCTGATCCACCTAGGTCACTGTAGCTCCAAACGTTGATATCATCCGGGTGTTTCTCGTGGTCTCGGCTTTTGAGATTGCTAGTCGCCGAGATATTGAGACGAGCCGCAGAAACAGCCATCGATTCATTTGCGTATGTGCCTTTTGCTTTCTTGTCCGCTTACTGTTAATAGTGCTGAAAAGCACTTCAAACGAGACAATAGTTCATGAATCGGCCCGATTTTTCGTCGAATACCAACAAATTGCCCAGCGTCTGCGGCTCGATATTCCGACGCTCTCGGATCCCGTTGTACGAGACTGTCTTCAAGAGTCCGATCTCTTCGTCAGATCCTTCAACGGCATGGGTGGTTTCGGACTACTCTCCCCCTTCGATTTCATACAAATATTCGCCTCACTATCTGAATTAATTTCACACCTTCTGGTACTGTTGTCCCTGACGGGTGGTTCCGCCAACTTGGGAGTGTTACTTCTATCTCTTCTGTCCGCCTTATTCCCCTTGTTTTTGAACCGTTTTATTGGCGCTCAAGCATCCCCAGAAGTAGTTTGCACTCCCGACGAGGCGCGCTCCGCGGAGCGTCAAGAAAAATTGCGGAATCTTGCATACAATGAATCCCACCGTCAGGAAGTGCTCCTCTTTGGCCTTGGTCCATGGGTTCTTCAATCATGGGCGAACGCCAGAAAGACTCTGCTATATGACGGACAAAGCTCGCCTTCGAATCAGTTGACGTTGTCCCAACTATTAAATCAAATCAATATTTCCGACCTTCTATTTGCTATCCAAAATGTAAGTATCCGTGATAGGCGTGCAATTGATGTGTTCTTTTGATTTAGCCCATTTGACAGCTTCCTCTCCTTCTCATGTTTCAATCGTCTTCTGCATCACTTGGATCACTGGCTCTCTATCGGAGCTCAGTCCAAGCTGTAGTCTTCACATTTGGAAACTTCCTAACGACAACGCGTATGGCATTTCAGGGTATTTTCTTGATGGGGGCTTTCTGTGCAGCCATGAACATCCATCCTGAGCTAGAGCCGATGGAGGAGGATGTCATAAGTTATCCGAGCTTGTCTTCTGGGATGAAAATTGAAGCGAGGTCCCTAACCTTTATCAGGCATTCATGTGTCGAAATATGATGCTCATACTCCGTCACAGGCACCTGTCGTACACTTACCCGGGAAGTAAGGAGGCTTCGCTGAAAGACGTCACCTTCAGCCTGGAGGCCGGAGAATGCCTTGCAATTGTTGGGTATAACGGATCCGGTAAGTTCTGACTAGCAAACGTTGACCCGTTACTGAATTCGACCTGTTGGGGTTGAAACAGGCAAGTCCACGCTCGCGAAGGTCCTACTGCGAATTTTAGATTTCGACAACGGAGTTCTCCTTGTCAACGGTGTTGACATACGACGGTTGTCACCTACTGAGTACCATCGACATGTTACCACCGTTTTTCAAGACTTTTCCAAGTTCAACTCGACTGTGCGAGAGAATGTCGGGGTGGGTTACGTTCAGAAGTTGCAGTCACACGCCGCCGTTTCCCGTGCCGTGCGTCTTGGTGGGGCGGATACCTTCGTGGATACTCTCCCCAACGGTTTGAAGACAAAGTTGGACAGCTCAGGATTCGATGCTATGCTCCCTGCATACCCAGGCACTCCTGGCTGCGGGATGCCCTCACGGCAACATCATGGGCTATCAGGTGGCGAGGTATGTTATGCCGTGCTTACTCATCACAATAAGTTTCTGTCTTGTTGACTTGACCTTACGGCAGTGGCAAAGAATAGCCATTTCTCGCGCCTTTATGCGTGCTGATCGACCCGAGGTTGACCTTTTGCTATTCGATGAACCCGTAAGCGACGTCCCTGCTGTACATATGTCATCATGGGCTGCATTACTCACAGGGCTTGGCAGACATCATCACTAGATGCACATGCTCAGAATAAAATTTTTGATACTATACACCGTATCTCAGGGTCTCCATCAGGCAACAAGACAAAAACTGTCATTTTCGTTACCCACCGACTTTCCACCGCGCGTCGTGCCGACAAGATCGCGATGATGGGGGGAGGCGTACGTTCATAATGTTCAGCTCCGTTCCGTCTTCTGGACATTAATGGCCGCGTCGCAGACGATAACCGAGTTTGGCACCCATGAAGAGTTGCTCAAGAAAGGCGGCTCGTATGCTGCACTGTACAAGGCATCCATTTGAAGTGGGCGAAGTTCCCCTCAGCCCTTTTTGGAAAAACGTCGCAATTCATTGCAACTATCCCATTCATATCAAGGCAATGTATCAAAGAATCAAGAGTGTATTATTAGTGTGGCCTCACACCCGGCCAACGTATGCTAGATCATAGAAAAAAATACGACGGAACGTAAACGTAGACCTAATCACTTGTGGAGCGGTCCATGTAGACTACCATGGCATCGTGAACATATGCGTCAACGTGCGCATTCTCCCTTGACTGAGACATGACGTCAGTGGTCGACGGGCCGCGGTGGATGCCCACCAACAAGCCTGCATCTCGGATACCCTGAATGAGTGAGGGAACCTGGAGCTAATGTACATAAAAGTTGATGAGCTTGACGAAATGACAGGTGGCATTGCAAATTACCAAAAGCTCGGAGTCAAAGAAGACGCCCAGTAGGTTATTCGTCTTAGCGAATTCCACACCCTCTGCCACACTCGAGGAGTACTGATCGTCACCAGCATCTCGAAGGTCAGGGTTGGTCGGCGTTGACCCATGACCCATGTTAGTCTGACCACATCTAGATGAAAAGAAGACCGGATCTAGTCGAAGCGAGACGTGAGACGGTGATGATCCGCAGCAATGGAATAGGGGAGATTACAATTTGGTTGCTTCCAGTTCAGTGCTGCACAGACCCGGTGGGAAAATGAAGTGAAGGCGATGCGCCGACGACCAAAAGCCCCACCGAGAGACGACGATGTTTGCCTGATCGTGCGAAAGACAGCATTGACGCTCAAATTAAGGTCGAGATGGCGACTGATGGATTGACTTGGCAAAAGCGCAACTTCTAATGTCAGGCCAAATTGAACAGGTAAAAGCTGCGAGATCGCATAAAATAGGAGTCCATCACTCTGTACATATATGGAGCATCGTACCTGCATGAAGCGCGATAGCGGCAACATTACTCGCGGTAGAATCCGATACCAGTCCTGAATGGAAGTCATTCTGCGAATGAGTTGCTCTCCCCTATCAAGTCGGTTGGCCAAAGCATCGAATTGAGCAAGAGTAACGTCAGCAACGCCTAGATCATAAGACGATTCCGGCAGCAATTGCTCGCCATATAGTACTGGCTGAAGATCTTGTGTGACCTGCACAACCGCATAAACGTAATTCCCAGAAAGTGAAGATAGCGTGACAGTGTGCGAAGGAGAGGCAGGTGTTGATTGGATTGAGGGGGAGGTGTGCGTAGAATCCATCGATCCAGGGGATTGTCGCCATGGGGGTACTGTTTGTGGGCCAGGATGTGAAAGGTTACTCCGCGGCAGAGTCAGGGATTTCCAATATGTCTCGACAGCTCCTCCTACTTCCAGGGTGATACCCTGAAATGGAGTAATGACATGAGCAGAGAAGCTAACCTTGATGTGAAGGTCAGTCTCTGCGCGACGGAGTATGGTGGGTGCCTACCTCGCCAATGCTGTGCAGACGATGATCCAGGATGGAGAATGTGATGAAACTACCGTCAGATGAGTGGAAGAAGGATGGGTGAGCCACAGCACGACCGATCGTTTTGGTTCCAAAGTTTGGGTAGATCGAAAATTCCAACGTGAGGTCTTTCAAGCTAGATGCCTGGAACATAAATGTATCATATTTGGCTTGCTGCGGAAGCGCAATCATGTATGGGGGAGCGTTGACCCCAGGACCCGCGGTGATGACCATCTTTAGTCGGTTCGGCGAAGGCAACGATACACTTTGTGCCAAAATCGACTCTGACAAACGAGGGGAAAATTTAATAGCATTTCCAGACCGTCGATGATCAGGAGTAGGAGGTAACCCTACGGTGATTACCACCAAATAGTTTTTGTCCAGGTAGTTATGGCCATAAACTCGGTGTGGCATTATGGGTGGTGGTAAAGATAGAGATGGAATAGAATCGGGGTCGTCAATTCGCATGTCACTTGGTATCCGTGGAAGTGTAGAAATGCGATAGGAAGGGAGAGTGGGGCGTTCTTTGGGCATTGCTTTGAGAAGCAAGTCGACACACGCACGATGGCCAAACCATGCTGCATAGTGTATCGCCTGATGGTTGAGCTCGTCAGTTCGGTCAACACGGGCTCCACCTTGAAGAAGAATGCGTAGGCACGAAGCATGCCCGTTACGGGCAGCATGAAAGAGTGGTGTCCATTCATGATATTTGTCCGGAAGATCCCATCCGTCGTGGTCAAGAAGCGACTTGCAGACGTCCGCATGGCCTTCGCGAGCGGCGAGATGAGCAGGAAACTCTCCGTTTGTATTAGGAACACATCTTGCCCCTTCCTTTAGCAGTAACGAGACGACATCCGCATACCCGTGTTGACTCGCCAAGGACAGCGGTACCGGACTCGAGTCCCGGGAAGGTGACCGTGGGGCGATGCACTGATTGCATATCAAAACCTGCACACATTCAGCACTCCCTTTGAGGGTTGCATACACTAATGGGTTGCAATTGTCCACGTCGAGTACGTGCGGCGGAACGCCGGCTTCCAAAAGTCGCCTGCAAACAGTCGTGTGGCCATGCATAGCCGCATAATGCAGAGCTGATCGTCCATAGACATCCAACTTTTCCTTCTGTGACCCCTGTTCAAGACACAAGTTCACAAGACGCAAAGAACCGGCGGCTGCAGCCTCGTGAAGGCATGTACGCCCATTGATGTCATCGATGAATCCGAAATCGAAAGGTACCTCGACGGTAGTGAGGATGAGATCTCCGAGTTCTGGGGGTGCATCGACAATAACTTTCCACAGCACTCGAGTGACATGGGCTTTGCCCCCGTCTTGGAGGCCGAGAATGTCAGAGTGTCGCACTAGGTCCTTAATAGTTGCCTTGTCAGAGTTTTCCACGGCCTTTCGTAAGTCGAGTTCAAACTCGCGGAGTGGGCCAGAGTACATGTTCCGTTCAATATTGAGCTGAAGGTCTATAACATCTTGAGCAGCTGCCCCCTCGAACCTGAGGCCAGTGGAGAGATCGGTCAAGTCTAGGAGGCTTGCTGCCACGATATCTGAGAAATCTGCGATGAGCTTTTTATGTGTCAGAAACTACAAGTAAGGAAGGGATGTAGATCACCTGTCTGTTAAACACAGGCTGAACTTCGACCTGACGAGCAAGATAGAGCTCCTTTGTTGTAGAGCGTGAACGTTTGTCCCATTTTTTCAGAATCTTGCGGAAACCCGTCGCATTGATCTCCACAAAATGCTGCGTGCATAACGTGGGCGGTTATCCATTAGAGTGAACCACTGCGATTACCTGTAATTTGCCTAGATCCCTTTCGAGCAGACGGAATCCCTCTTCAACAGCGATCCACTCGACGTGGTTCATCGTCGAACCGTCCGAGGCATCCGGAAGGCCTCTCAAGGCTGCAGCACGACGCTTGGATAGGAGAGTTTCAAGCCGCAGCTTTAGCTCAGCCTCTTTTTGCAGGTAGAAAGTGTTGATCTGGGTTGACAGCCCGGTTCATCAGTTTGGAAACGGGGGGCGATCGAAACGAAATTCACGTGCCTTTTCAAGCTCTCGCTCGAGCTTGAAGAAAAAGGCGGCCTTGTGAGCGTGGAAGTCAGCCCCGCGGTCGTTGTCCTGCCCGAGCGAAGAGAGGATAGGTAACTGGTTCGGATCATCTGGAGGGATATCAGCTGGAATGTGGGCTGTGGAAGATAACGCGATCGCTGAGGTTCCTGTTGGGTTCAGGAGGTCCGCAGGCCGGACACCTAGTGCTAAAGCGGCAGCTTCGGAGGCGGGTCGATTAGCTGCCAGTGAGGAGATGATCTTCTTGAGGAACTTGTAGTCGAGATAATACGCAGACCATCCTAGGACCTGTTCCGACTGGATCTGCTTTCCAAACTGGCAAGAAATGTGTCCAGCGTCAGCACCAGAGAACTGGGGGACGGGCTGACCTTCATATCACGCGGGTGCGATGTATCATGAAGTCAAGATGGGCCGTTCAAACCATGCTAGTTATTTCAAAAAAAATGGGGATGGGATGACACTCTGGAGACAGAAGCCACTAATGATGGAGTCATGCACGTGCGTCGAGGGACAGTCCTGATTCAATACACTCGCAACTCTAACCACTGCACAATAATTCCGGTCAATGAACCAACGTGGACATGACCCTCTATACGCCTGTCGTCCCTGTGGCACATCAAACTATAGACTACGACAGCCAGAGGAACCTGGGAACAAAATCGGCCTTGGGGCCGATGTTCAGGTCAGTACTTTCCTCATCTGCCACACCTTTGTAGGCAATAACGTCACGGGACACTTGCCATGTTGCTGGACATGGTCATATGCACAACGGTAGCAAAAGACGTAACCAGACGGTAAAGCAGTCGCATTGTTGATGGTGTTTTGACACAACGGACAGTGCCCAAACATCGTGCCATCCACGGGTATTCCGCGAGGGTGTGGTGGGAGCATCCGAGGAGGTGGGACGGCCGGACCGAGGGGAGACGTCGACAAGAAACGCGCGGGAGACCCCGGAGAATACCACCACTCTAGGAACTTGATAAAGAAGATGGCGGTCGGCAAGAGAAGCCTCAAAGAGTCGATGATCAATCGCGGAGTGCTTATAAAGATCTGGTAGAGCTGTTTCGTGATCCCTCGCCTAGCGTGAGGAGTAGCATCCTGCACATGACCAGTTGCGAGCTGATAACAGCAAATTCAGCACCGGAACAGGGGCGGATCCATGGCTGCCACACTCACAAAGTCGTCTGCGTTCAACCGGCGCAAATCAACACCAACCCATGCTAGCCATGGACGGTAGAAGGGGGTGCGCTCAAAGAGGTACGCCACATTGCAGGAAAGCAACCACAGCTCAAATGAAGCATTCACCCATGGGAAGATCTTTTTGTATGCCCGACGCCAACGTCCTGATAGAGACTGATGTGTCCGTGAGCATCGTCGCTTTTGGCGCGGAAATGACATACGTCATCGGCAAGTGATTGTATGCGACGACCGTCGGCAGCATCCTCCAGCATGTCTGATGAAATGCCCCCTCCGAGTTTTTCATAGTAATCGTATGTCTTGGCTCTGAGATAGGGAATGGCAACCTGTGTGGAGTCAACAAAGATAGCACCATGCGATGCGAACGAGCGAACCAAGAAGAACAGCGATAGCCATATTTCTCTGGCCCTGAGCTTTTCTGCGGTGGGTGCACCACGAACAGCAGCGGCTGCTCTGTTCGTAGGTGTCCAAGGGTGTCTGCGCCTCTTCAAGCCATAAAAGTTCTCGGCAAAGGATGCGTCTAGGACGGTCGAGAAGCGTTCTGACGCGCAAGCCAGAGGACTTACCGTGCTTGCGTAGGTAATGGCGCTCGACGAAGAACATGATGAACGCATAAAATTCCTCGTGGCGATTCACGATTTTGATGAGATAGCGGGGGTAGCGTTGTGCAAAGACCTGGACGGCGATGAGCGCGGCGTGGGTGGGGCTGGAGTGGTGCTCACCGCGAGGACATATTTGAGTGCTGGCTGGAGGAGGTCTCTGAGCTGCTCCTGGGCGATGAGCTCGAAGAGGGAGGGCTTGAGGGGGTCGCCGCCGATGTCGTGGAGGAACTCCATCAAGGAGTATAATGAGCACGTGACAACTTGAGTTTTGTCATGTGACCGGTATCGCGGAGAGAATCCCTCTTGCTCCGCAACGTCCATGTTCTCGTCCATACACGCCATGACCCCGTCCGACGCCGACATCGCCAACCAGACCCTCAAGGAAGAGAGCTCCTACCGCTTCTCGTCTTTTGCAGCCACCGACGCGGTCACCCTTGGTCTCTCCCTCCGCAAACGCTTCCGCGGGAGCTCTCGACATGTCAAAGGCAAGGGCATGGTTATATCAATACAGACCATCGCCGGACACACTCTCTTTGCCTGTACTGCGGGTGACCTCGGCCATCCCTCCGGGGAAGGCGACGTCAGTCTAGATAGCTGGGCATGTCTGGAAAGCATGATCTCGGTCGTCAAACGCACAAGCCACTCGAGTTACTACGTCGAGAAGGGCATGAGCGCGATGGGTAAGACCGCAAAGCAGATGGGGGTCGAGGGTGAATTCGCTGTCCGTGGTGGAGGTCGGTGATGGTTCACTCCCGTCTGTTGTCCAAGCCTCATCTGCTCTGCTATCAAACTAGCGTTTCCAATATGGCTAGATGTGAGCAGGATGCATCGATGATTGGATGGTGACTCAGTTTATGTCGACAGAATGCACCGTGTTGCCCTATTGCCGTCGCAGCTTGTTACTCGGGCTCGAGTCAGGAAGACCATAGAGTATGTCTCCCGTTGTCGTCACACTGTTCACTCATCCACACACCAGCTCATGTCGACGACCATTCGGGATTACCTGCACAAAAAGCAGAGCCAGTCTGGCACAAGGTTCTCTATCGCCTCGTCAGTCCTGCAGTCCGAAATACCTGTTCCAACACTGGCAAACCAAGAACACAGGGATAGCATCGCGGTAAGCTCATATGGCCAGTCAGAGGTTCGGTACGTTCACCAGGAGAAGGCCTGGGGTGGGGAATTGGCGTCGGAGCACATGCGACCACACACACCATTTGATGATGATCACGAGGCATGAATCATGTACAGTAGACGAAGATGCGGAGAATTATGGAGTGGGGACATGACATTAACTATCGACACGCAACGAGGCAAAGGGAAGGTGAGGTAATGTCACACTTGATCTGATGGCGTTTCTGTATCTTGTTGGTACGGTGTACTTAGTACTCGGATAGCCTCTACAAAGCGGTGAGGGAAGCCAACGATGCGGGAAAAGCAGCGTACCGTGTCTAAGAAATATCTGGCGTTGACCAGACGCAGAAGAGGGGTCTGTACTCGGGTCGGGATCACGCAGTTCGTAGTTGGCCTCGACGTAAACTCTTGAGCCTTTGGTTAGCGATCTCAGATAGTTGTTCTGAGTGGGATTGAAGGAGACAATGTGGTGCCAGGTGACGCCGCTTTCCAAACGAGCTGGAAACGTCCGATGTGAGAGCCTGATCGAATACGGATAGACAACGTACTGCCATCTGGATTCGCGGGTGGAGGGGGGTAGTTGGTCGTTGCGACGGTGTACGAGACGTATTCCTTGTCGTTCTTGGTCGTCCGGAGCTCCGGGTCTTTGCCCAGACGACCGACCAGGACAAGCTTTGCAAGGTCATACGACCGAGCCGAAGTAGAAGAGAATGTCTAACGTAGAATTAAAGGATACAGGCGCGAACACGGAGAGATGGACGTACGCGTCGCTGTGCGCCCGAGAACGCGAGTCTCGTGGTCGTCCTGAACATAATAAGTTACTGTAAGATGGTGGTTGAGCGCGACTTTCGTTTCTTCTCCTTTGGGTGTTTGAACGTGTTGGGCCAACTCACTGATCTTGCCTCGACGCATAACCATGTCTCGACACAGGCTCGTACGAAATATCGACATCCACGGTCCGTATCAGCACTTTCGAGACCCAGCGCTTTCTCTCTCACCATCACACACACCAGCCGAGTTGGACGATGCCGCGCTCGACGACGACGTCGATGAGATGACCGAAGAGCAGCATGGTCCGTCTTTGCCTCTCCCATCCTGTTGCACGCTCATTAAGGTCCATACACAGCTCAAATGGAGTCCGGGACCGAACACATTAGAGCTATACTCGGTGACGAAGCCACGTCTGGCCTTGATGACGCCATCATCAAGGACACTCTCTGGCAATTTTACTTCGACATCGACCAGTCCATCGCTTGGCTATTCGGTTCGCCGTCTTCTTCTTATTCGCTCCGGCCTTTCACTAACCCTTCCCAGAGGAACAAGAACGCAGAGCTGCCGCAAAAGAGCGCAAAGGTAGGCCATCGTACTGCCACTTATTGCTACCGTAGTTTGCTTTTCTGCTCTCTCTTTATGACGTTACTTCCAACCGTTCTAAACCCCACTGGTGGTCCCGCTTCCGCCGCAAAGGAGATGAACCACAGCAAGGTGCATATCATTGTCATCCCCACGTCCTTCCGCATTTCTTTCTGTAGTGGGGCCATATTTACCGTGTTCACTGCCTCATTTCAGCGCCTAATGGCTCTGAAGACTTGGAGCGTCCACGTGTACCCTTAATTGTCCTAGCACAGCAAGGCCAATATCAGCCCGATTACTTTCCAGCCCCTCAGTACCTTGATTACGATCAGGAGGTCGATTCGGACAGTGTCCCGCCGGGTTTGATGTCACCCGATCGTCATTCTCGTCTTAGTACGATCACAGAGCTCACAGAGCGTACCGAGCCATCGAGTCACTGGCCTTCCAGACAACAGCTAGTGGCGATGAATAACCCCCGTGCCCTCTCCTCGAGCGAGACAATATCCTCTTACGGGAGAGTCATTGGCGAGTCTTGATGCCGGCATTTCACTGCGTCTCAACTCATCTGTTCACAGAACACTCCTCAGACTATCACCGAGTCAATGGTTATCCATTCCACCCGGTTGATCCAAATAGGATACCCCCTTCCCCATCTCCTTCGGCCGTGCAACGACTTTCGAGTTATGACTCCGCGCCATCTCTTCACACGCCGGCGGAGTCAGAGGTTCAATCCGAGCCACCAAAGTCTCCTCCTCGTGCGCCTAGCGTTTCAATGCCAGCGACAGACAACATTCCAGACATTCCAGACTTCACGTCCAAAGCCAGCGAGAAGCCTCCTCCCCCGCCTCCAAAGGACTTGCCACGACGTATCCAACCTGCAAAACGCTCCAAACTTGTGGAGCTGGCAAGCTCACGTGCAAGTACGATATCTACTGCCCGGTCGTCAGATCTGGAGACGACCTCTGTGCTCACATATCCGGTTTTGCGTCCGTCTGCTGAATCTCGGCTTTCGTTAGCTTCACGTGCCACAACTGTTAAGCCATCGTCATCAGAGGTCTCCGAGCAGTCCTTGCCATCGGTGAAGACACCTCGCACCCCTGAGAGGCCGACATCCACGGCTTCGATCAAGTCGTCGCCTTCCGTCAAACCTCCATCTACCACAATCTCATCCATGTCTTCTCACGTGCGCAAAGCAATACAAACTGCTATAGATTTAGAGGCGCACGACCAACAAGCAACAACGGGAAAACACGCGGACAACATGTCCGACATATCGGTCTCCACAGTCAAACCGGAGCGGCACACCGTCTTGCCCCGCTCACCCATCTCTACTGAATCCCTTGTGGCACGCAGCGAGCCAGATACGAAATCACGTCCTCAATCTAAACTAGCAAAGCTAGCTCACGCCAAGGCCAACTCTTACGCTCTCGTTCCTCATGCACCCGCGTCCCCTCCTAAGGAACTTCCCAAACCCCATACGGAGTATCTTACTCCTATCGCGAATGGGGCGACTGCCACGACTGCCATAACGACATCATACCAGTCCCTCCAGAGCCTTTCGACAACACAGGCGCTTGGGCCTCTCCCATTAGTTCAGATGCCCGGTGCGGAAACCCGGTCATCCAAGTTGGCACTAAAGGTGAAGAAAGCACAAGCTAAACCACCATCCCAGCCAAGTGCCACTGATGACGAGGGCTCACTCTCCTCCTCCCCTCTTTTCCTGCCAAGTCCTACCCGTTCTCGTGCGTTACCCTCGGCCTTCGCTTCTTTACTTCTCAGTGATCCTCTGACGCCCCCCGAAGACAAGGACAAGGACAGGAAATCGTTCAAATACGGGAGAGAAGAACCGAGCATTGTCGATATGTATCAAGCGTCACTCTCACGAAGCAGATCGACAATTGGTTACGAACAAGAGCAACAGAAACGGGACCGGGTGAAGTTTCCCACTTCCGCAGACTTGAGCGCTCAGTCAACCTCCTTCGCGTTTGACGTTCCGAGTCCTGACGATATTGTTTTCAACGCCCGTCGGGGAACCGCTTTGGCGCAGCGGCAATGATGCGTTGGTTCACAAGGTCCACCTGATCCCTACTTTCTTTAAAGTTTATTTTTCTCTATTCTATTTTGGTTTGTTGGCTGATATTGGTAGATGTACACCTATATTGCTGTTGTTACTTCTCTCAATGGAATGTTTTGTGCTGATTTTGTTTCCCATGTTCCTTACTGCAGCCGCAAAGGAGCGCGAGAAGGCACAGAAAGCTGCCGCTCAAAAGAAGACATCCCAGACACCTCCTACCTCAGGTTATAACACTCCGACTTCCAGGGCAATGTCACCTGTCGGAACACCTCTTAAATCGTCGAAAAAGGCGGGTTCCACTTCACAGGCGACGAGGAGGTCTGGAGCTACCACTCCTGCCCGGTCGAACAGTGGGGGGTTGAACCATATGTTACTTGATCTTTCGGCCGTGGGCCTACAGCCTCGAGAAGAGGAGTCTCCCAAGGCGGATGAGCTTGTCCCCAAAGTAGTGATGGAGCGGGAAAAGTTACTGGAAGAAGCAAGGAGAGAGCTTCAGGCGGTCGGTCCAGGTGGAAAGAAAGGTGTCAGCTTGGTAGTCATCGGTAAGTTAAGGGAGGTGATCTGACACTCGTGCATCTTATTACTCTGCAAGGCCACGTTGATGCTGGGAAGTCAACATTGATGGGCCGGCTACTGTATGAACTCGGACGTATCAATGAAAAGTCGCGCTATGCGAATGAGAGGGAGAGTAGCAGAGCTGGCAAACGTAGTTTCAGCTGGGCTTGGGAGCTTGATGGGACAAAGGAAGAGAGAGAAAGGTCTGTCGCTTTGACTGTCCATACCTGTTGGCTAAACACTCTGGATAGGGGAATCACTATGGACATTGCGATGCAGACGCTTTCGACAGCGCATCGACAGATAACGATCCTAGACGCGCCTGGACACAAAGATTTCATTCCAAACATGATATCGGGGGCATCTCAAGCAGACTGCGCACTCCTTGTGGTCGACGCTACGACAGGGGAGTTTGAGGCGGGTTTTGAGCGTGGTGGACAGACTCGCGAGCATCTGATCCTTGTGCGAAGTCTCGGCGTGTCGCAAGTAGTTGTTGCTGTGAACAAGCTGGATCAAGTTGGTTTTTCACGGGACTGAGTATTGGATACGACTGACGAACTCGATTTAGGTCAACTGGGAACAGACCAGATATGAGGAAGTGTGTGAACAATTGAAGATATTCTTTGGTCAGTCGGGGTTTCAGTCTTCAAAAACAAGTTTCGTACCAGTGGGGGCAATCCTTGGAGTGAACCTTGTGAACCGGAAAGTACCTGAAGCGTCTGTATTATCCCAATGGTATCGAGGACCTACCTTGGTGGATCTTCTAGGTATCCTTAACCCAAGCTTTTGTTGCAACTTTTTTACTCGATGACTTGCAGATAAATTGGAACCCCCAGTGCGAGATATTGAGTCGCCTCTACGATTGCCAATCTCAAACGTCTTCAAAGGACAAAGTTCTGGGGTAGGAATCACTGGCCGAATATGCGGTGGGATCGCTCAGGTCGGGGAACGATTGCGAGTCCTACCCGGTGACGAAACTGCCGTCGTCAAATGTAAGGATGAGACACATACCACGACATTTCTAACGTTGAGCCAGCAATCGATCTCGACGAAAGAAGCGTGTCGTGGGCCGCTGCGGGTTCCAACGCAACGCTCTACTTAACGGCTATCGACCCTATTTATCTCAACATTGGCAGTGTTCTTTGTCCACAGAACGACCTCGTTCCCCTTGCCACTTGTTTCAGTGCGCGGATAATCGTTTTTGATATTCAACTTCCTATCACCAGCGGTGCTTCAGTACGTGCATCCGGTGTGTCACCAAGGACGTGTTGACAGGAGACGACTTTGTCAGGTTGAGCTGTTTCATCACTCCCGGGACGTCCCTGCGACGATCTCGAAGCTGGCTGTCAGCCTGGATCGGGCCACCGGCTCTGTGACCAAAAAGAACCCGCGGTATGGTTTCTTATTGGGTATGCCTGCATCCAGGCTGAGCGAGACTGTAGCGTCTTGACCAAAGGGTCGTCCGCTGAGATCGAGATCACTCTACGAGGCGATAGCCTTGGTTCTGGCACACCTCCAAGGCCCATTCCAATTGAACCGTTTGCTGTGAACAAGGACATGGGGCGCTTCCTGCTGAGACGAGGTGGCGAAACGATCGCTGCAGGTGACATCCACATTTCTCTTACTCGACGATATATTCACTCATGGCAGGAATTGCATTGGAAATTCGCCAGTAAAATTCGCAACCAGTGAATAGGATCCTATGTCACACAATATGTGCACGCTCTACGTGTTCGTGCCAGAAGTGCCCAGGTCAATGAATAGCTTGCGAGTATGATAAGGTTAAGTCTAGAATGATAGTAATGCAATGGTGTGCGTTATTCGGCGTAAAGGGGAGCATAGCAGATCGTCATCCGGGCGTGAGGGTATCCAATGGCTAAGGGTCTATGGAAATAAGTAGCCACCAAAGTATTGAGAGGAAACACGAAAAGCAGACTTAGTGCTTGTTCTTCTCTACCTTCTCCTGTTTGTCCTTGTTCTTCTCAAATATATGTTTAATCCTCGCGAACAAGGACCGTCGTTTCTTATGAGTCAAGGTGCTTGAAGCTGGAATAGAGGGGATAGAAGTGGAGGTTCGACCGACAGAAGCAGGTGACACAGCCTGCAGATGGCCCGGTACGGCAGCTCCAACAAGGTTGACTTCGGTTTGTTTTGTGGCTAATTCCGAGACCGAAGCAAGAGGGACGTCAACGCAGTCGGTAAGTCCAGATGTATTTTGAGCAGCCTGCAAAGTTTGATCGGGTTGAGGCATCGCGGACTCTATTGGCGCAGATACAGTCTCCTGCGCAGTCCCCAGGGAAGGGAACTCCCCTTGGATGAACTGAACTGGCGCATGGGCGGAAATGCTATGCGAGTCGTGTGCCTCTCCGTTTCCATTAACTAATGGAAGCGGCACAGAACCATCATCGCTGGTGGAAAACGCGGGGACATCACATGAAGAGGGTGCTTCATTGGACTCGGAGGGGACAGCTTTTGCAGGTGTCTCAGAAGCAGGAGAAGCGTGGCCTTGTGTAGCTGCTGCCGTATTCTACGTGAAGAAACACGTCAAGGTTAGACTATGAGAGAACGAGGAGCAGCCTCATACCAATTTAGACTCGCTCACAGGAGTAAGACCCTCCACTGTGATGTGCGGGATTGGAAGCGGAAGCGATCCCTTGATCGTAGCAGGTTCAGGCGGAGGAAGAAATTCCACGGCCGTCACCATGTTCTCGACATCGCCGTGTGCGTCCTCGACAGGAATGGACAAACGTGCAGGTGGGTCGTGTGCTAGAGCGAGAGGCCTTTCAGGTGTTTGAAGGATGTTGTTGATGTTTCCGCGACCATCGTCCTCCTGGGGTCGATCCTCTCGACATTGCCATTGGCCGTCGACGATAAACTTGTACGCGATTTTTTGGCCCCATGGAACTTTCACAGTACCGGAAAACCCAGCGCCACCTTTGACCAAGTGAATGGAAGACGACCACTGTAGAGTGGTGAGCGAAAAAAGAAAAAGTAAGGGCGGGGATTACTGACCTGGTCGAATGTACCGGTCACGATCACGTCTGTTGGGCCCAAGGACGGCCTGCCAAACGGAAGTGGTCAGGTGGATATGCATACGGTGTCTTCAATACGCTCCTCACCAGACGAGCTCGAGGTCGTGAAGATCTGCAACGCTCATTGCCTTGGATGTCGCCGCAACCGAAACTGAACCGACCGCATCCAAGGCTCGGTCAACTGATATTTATACTGGCGGCTGGACCTGGCATTCCGTAATAATCACACCACCGTGCGGCTACCCTCCGGAGTCCGGATCCCAAGCCTCGAGTACACAACGTTGCCTTCATCAGCACGTAACGAGACTACCACGCCTACTAGTGCTTGCCTACTCCACGAGGTATCTGGACCGTATCCGAAGTGTCAATTGTCACCACCGCCCGCACCAACTCCCCGCAAAGCCGCCTTCCGACTCTTGGTTTTTCTTGCCCGCAGCAAGTGTTGACCTTGTTGATCTGGTGGTGTGAAGCCCAAGAAATTCTTTGTGGATCCTTTCCTTCCGTGCGAATGACTCTCTACTTCAGGCGCAACAGGCACATACTGCTGGGCATCTGAGTCAAGGTAGACGAGCGGCATGGGAGATGCGCATGCGGTGATACCGAGTTGTTGGCAGTAATACTGAACAGCCGCATGGAATGCTGTTCTTCGTGCATTCCTCAGCCCCCAGTCTCTACGTAATGATACGCATGAGACCACTATAAGAACAAGACATCCAGATTTCCGATACTTACTGCCATGTCCTGAAAATGCATCATCCTTCAGACAAGCAGCGCAGACACTCCCTATTCAGTATACGTACGAATTGTGGGGAATAGTGATGGTGATCTCGAGATGACGCTGAAATGCAATGTTTTGCAGACTGATCGATGTTGTCGGTTGGAACCATCGATTCTCTTCTGTCGCAAGCCATTCATTCAAGCGCGTCTCCAGCGCGTCCAACTTCTCCAGTGGGGTGCGCCAAGCGATTTGCATTGCGAGTGACTCGACCATTTTCTAAGGATAACAGTTAATCGACCACCGCACAAGACAGAACAGCCACATACGTCACTCCGGCGAACATTCGTTCTGTGGAGTCTTTAAATTGGTCTCACACCGAGTTCATGAGGAGGGACTCACATGAACTTTGTGAAGAGTTGGCTGTTGAAGTAGTATGTCTCGGTGCCATCTGATCGAACAAACACCGTCTGCATGGTGACATGAGCACAAAGGAAAACAACGGGGACCAACAACATACTGCAAACAATCCCATCTTCTTCACGACCAGGTTATCAGCTAAAAATATGTTAGCCCGTCATTGTCGATTGCTATTTGGCGATGGCATACTGTCAATGAAACACCGGTCGCCCGTATCAAATGGACTAGAACAATATCAGTATGAGTGAAATCAAGTTAGACGGACAACGCACTGCGACACAAACAGAAACGTGATGGCGTCGAACATGTTACTAGCCGTATTCTTGAAGATAAAGCTTGCCGCAATCCCCAATGAATAAACGCTAGTTAATGACTGGGTGACGTTGACACCAAACACGCTCAGTGATATGAAAAAAAGTATGACGAAGGCAAACAATAGCAATATTTGATCGAGCGTTTTGAGAGCAACCCCAACATCACGCATACTTCGCGCCAAGAATCGTCGTTCCTTGTAAATGCGAAGAATGGTAGCCTTGATCTCGGATCGTGAAATGTCACCGTTATTGTCTTTATCGAATACACGAAAAGCTTCTTGTGTTTCTGCCGGAGATGCAAATGCTGGCTGGAAGTCCTCTGGTATCAAGTAATTTCTGTGACGGTCACGGAAGGTCTTGTAAATAGCTCGGGCCAAACGCTACAGTAAACAAGATCAATTATCATGCCTTTGCATAAATGAAATCTCACTATACTTTGGCTTCGTGGACCGAGTTGACACTGAATCTCAACCCACTCAAGTCGTCATCTTTGTCGCCCTTGATGTGACGAGCATCGTGCAGTACTGCCGATTTAATCACTCGTGCGGCCAGAATAGCTGGGTTGTGCTCCTCCTGTTGGGAGGCATGCCGGTCAACACTACGCTTGCGCGAGGGTGGATATCCGTGGGGTACGTCCTGAATTTCATGAGATGGAGATGAGGTTGGTAGGCTGGTAGGTGTCCTCGAAAAGTCCAATTCGGGCGAGTCAGAACGAGTGTCATGAAGTTGGATGGATGCCTTTGAGCCTGCTGGTTTTTGCTTCCTTTTGCCTTTGTTGTCTTCGGTATCCGCATCATTACCACCGTCGTAATATTGGGGGACACTGTCACCACGTGAATGGTGGTTGGAGTCTTTTTCGCCAAAAGGGTAGATAAAGCCGAGGTTGAAGACGCCATGTCCACCACTAGATCGGTTGGGATGGTGGTGCCGAGTCCGAGGTTTATATTCACGGAGCTTCTCGATAATACGAAGACCGCATTTAACTTCTTCAAGACGTTCCTTGTATGCAGTTCGATGAAATGCGAAAGCTGCCGATTGAGATGAATTTAACGGGCAAGTAAGTGAGAACTCTCATACCCATAGCAAGAGACAGCATCCTCTGAGCAGATATAACGAGTGCCAAAAAGAAGAGAAATTCGATTGCTTGAGCAACCTACGGATGCGATTCAGCTCCCCATATCCAATAAAATTAGGAATAATATTCACGCGGTCAGTGTACGGAGCGAAGCTGGTTCCATTAGCACCGCCGTCATACAACCTAAATATGTTTTGGAACAAAATAATCCAGCTGAGCCAGGCACTACCGGCGTACAACACCGGCTTAAAGGTATCTTTGATAGAATCATATAATTCGATGTGAGATTTGACCTCCTCGGAAACATGGCCCCATGAGATGGATATCAAGATGCGCGTGATTGCGGGTATGATGTCCACGATCATTGCAAGGCCCCAGGATATGACGACGTTAGCTGCCGCCCAAAAAAGCCACGCTTCGATGTTTAAGTCCACATAGTGTCGGTAGCTGGTAGGGTGTGGCTTGTACCAAAAGAAGTGGATGAGCAGAGCAGGAGTCACCAGGATGCCGGATAGGAAGGTCGAACCAATCAAGGAGGAGAACAAGATGGTGAACAGGCTACGAGCGTGAAGCCCTCAGCGAGGTTTACCGCACATGGAACAGACGAACCGCCAAATTGTCCAGTGTCTCTCCCTGAGATTCACTCCCATTTGCTTGCTGAACTTGGCTTCTTCGTCAGCCAGGTCCTCGCCGTCACTCCAGTCGGTTTCTTGTTCTTCATCGTCGTCTTCGTCTGTGCCTGCGAATGAAGAGGCGCGAGAGTCCAATTTTGGGGGGGTATTAGTATATTGTGCTGGAGGAGTATGAACGAGGTCCTCGGGGTAGTGAACAGCCAGCCTAGATGGCTTCTGAGAGACATCTGAGCTTTGGCTACCTTGCCTGCTGTAGGTTTTGATGGGTGGCCTATCGTGGTCAGCCATGTCATGGTCGTTGGGTCGACGAAAACGAAGTCCTACTGCGACTCGTTGTCAGGTGGAGCTGTTTGCCGACGATGACCACATGCCGTCAACGATTGCTAGTGTCGAGTGGAGCTGTTGTTACCGACGATGACTACTACATGTCGCCAATGCCTCGAACAGAAGTCGCTTTCAATAGTGTAGTCCAGTTGCAATTCTGCTCCACAAGCCCCTTTTACATCGCTTGCACATACTTGAAAGACGAGCTACACAGTTTCGCTTATTTCTTCTGCCATGAGTGCCAAACTCCCCCCCGATCCAAAGGCGGTCAAGAAGATGGAAAAAGCCATCGCAAAGGAAGCCCAAGCTGACGAGAAAGACTACCAGCACGCTTTGAAGGAACTCAAACGCACCGAAAAGTCGGAAGCGAAAGCTTCCACGGTGAGTCGATTTGGATTGTGTTAGGGGGTCATTGACACCCCTCAAGACTGTTAGTAAAGCGGATAAGCACTTGAAAAAGATAGAAGACAAGGAACACGAAGCAGTCAAATCGCTCCAGAAAGCTACACATAACCACGATCGAGCTGTGACCGATCTACATACCGCACAGTCTGATGCTCAAGTGAGTTTCGGGGTATCCCTCTCGCAAACGAAGCGTGACGCTCTCCCAGATTCAGAAACAACACGCCCAGAGGCTGAGGCACGATCTCGACACAATGAGAGTTCGCACAGATGAACTCTTCAGGGCCAAACAGACCCGTGAGGTGGGTGTTGTCTCTTCCAGTCATCTTCGTTGGCCTACGATATACGCAGGAGGAGCGCGGTCGCAAGCTGGCACACCTACATTCACCGGATCGCACCGCCGAAACGACGGGCTGAATTGAAGATATGTAGGAAACGATGTCTACCGTATTACTTGGTAGTATAGTGTAATCTGTATTGATGACTAAGCGTCGGACATGTTTTTGAGTCGGGGTTGGTGTAGAACTCGAGCTCGCTGTTTCAGACGACGAGCAACCATCATTGAACGTCGACAGCGACGTCGTCAAGATACGTAATCACGGGATCGTCGTACGTCGTCGCTATGAACAAGAATCCGTTTGTTCCACAACCAACTTTCAATCCGCCGCAACCGCCCCTCCCTCCCGGTCCTCCTCCAGCAGGACCACCTCCGGACTACTCTGCCTACTGGACTGCGGCGGTCCAACACCAAGCTCAGCAGTCGTCAACCGCAGCTGCGCCAGTCGCTTACAACCCACAATGGAGCACTCCCCAGCCTCAGAGACCACCTCCAGAACAAAGTGCGTTGTACGCAAACTACGGTTATGGCGGCCAGAGTATGCATTGGCAACAGAGGCAGACGCAACAACCGCAACAACCGCCCCATTACCAACCAGTACAACCGATGGCCCCCCCTCCCCCCCCTCAGCCCCAACCCCAGCCCCAGTATAATCCGTACCAAGCTTCTGTCGGCTTTCAGGCGTATGTACCACAACCCCCACAACCCATCATATCGCAGCCGACCTACCCGCAAACGCATCAAACAATTGCACCCCCTCAGCCTTACTTCCCCCAGCAACAGCCCCAGCAACCCCAGCAACCCCGCCATAATCACGGAATACATCACACTCCCCCTCAACACCTTCCTCCGGCCAAACGACAAAAGTTCGATGGCCCCGGTGCACATCACCATGGACAACAACGGCAGCAGGGTCCACCTCCTCAGCCACAGTTCCAACCTCCACCTACTCCTCAAAATCCCATGTATGGTCACAGCCAGAGTCATCAAGGTGCTAACCAAGTGCCTCTTGGTGGAAACAACAGAGGAGGCATAGGTGGTCGTGGTGGTTCTATGAGCACAGGTCGGGGAAGAGGTGGATCCTTGGGTGGCACTCGAGGTGGAATAGGTGGTCAGCGCGGCGGTCGAGGCAGTGGCTCGTTTATGAACGGTGGTGGGCGTGGCGGCCAGCAAGGTTCATTGCGAGGTCATGGCTCGCGAGGTGGTTTTGGCAACAAGCAGGATTTCCATAACCGCAGAGGTGGGTCGTTTAATCAACAACATCATCAAGGAAATGTGGGCAATACTGGTTTCCGAGGAAGGGGTCAGGGTCATTCTTCGGGTCGTGCTACCCGACAGGATGGTTCAAATGCTCAGTTGGGCAATCGCGATACATTGCCCGGGAATTTCGCAAGTAGTGGTAAGAAGGACGAGAATCGGCGCACTCTCACAGATTTTAAGATCGTGGGCCTGGAGATGCCTGAACTTGGATGGGCGTGGGGTGTACTTCCATCTCCAGTCAAGGCAGAGGGCAAAGAGGGAGTTGCTTCTCTCCTTGACTCTTCACATGCGTTTGTCAAAGAAGAGTCGCTTCAGTCAGGTGATCTCTCTAGTGGAGAACGGGCTGATGCCGCACATAGGAGCGAGCATGCTGTTTCGGATGCATCGGTCGTGGCCGATGTCAGGGCTGAGCCGCTCGTCGGGGAGCAATCTTCACTCAGTTCTCCACCCCCGTCCCGCATCCGCATTTATTTCCACACACCCGTCTCACCGGATGATTCGCATCCAATTCCACACAATTCTTCTTATGCTTATGGGACCTCGCCTATGGATTCGCGCAAAGGCAAGCGCAAGAAGCTTGAGGATGACGATGGTGACGCGGAAGAGGGCCGAGGGCGGCCACCGCCGCCTCGTGGAAGCCAGATGAGCGATACCGCCAGCGTTGACATGGATGGAATGGGCCGAGGCAGCGCTGCACCAAGTGTAGCTGAGACTGCTAGTGAAGGTGACTGGCTTATGGCTGCTATCACTGAGGACGATGGAGATACTGCCGACCTCGAAGTCGGTGCCCGTGGGGAGCATGTCGATGACGAGGACGATAACCAACTCCGTGTGAGTCGTGTCGATGACCCTCGCATTGCGGTCAGTGAGTCGACCATACCGGGGCTTGGTGGCGACGTTGTCAATGGTGAGTTTCCGACTGGTCTCGAACATCACTATGATGGATGCTTGTCGAACCTGGGCGGAGGTGTCCTCCGATCATTGGAAGCTTCACACGGCTGACTCTTACTCTTGAAGGCACTCTCACCGATGGACATGAAACTGGTTCTACTGGAGAAAATCGTGTTGTTGTTATTCATGACGGTGGAGATCATGACAGCATAGCAGCAGGCAATGAACCTGTGTCAGTCCCGCTCAACGCAACTGTCAAAAATGGCACATCCAGTCCATCCCAAAGCAAGTCTAACGTGGACTTTACTTCCACGCGTGAAGAGGCCGTAGAACTCGCTGCTCCAGGGGCCATAAGACCTCTAAACAGTGAGCTCAGCACTGAGAATGGGAGTGAGGCATTGCCCGCTGGATGTTCTTCTCTCTTTGAACCGTCTTGTCTTGCTTCTCAATCTTCCTCATCCTTGAGTTCTTCGTTTGATGTTTCATCTAGCCGAGCTTCTGTACCCCCTCCCGCTATCTCCGCACGATCTGGTGTACCTCAATTTGACAAGCCATCTGCTGATCTCGCAGACCCTGCACAGGAGCCGATAACTGAAGGTGTGGCCGACAGGGCAAGGGTTAATACTGCACCAAAGCCATTGCAATCTCACTCGTCGTTTGCGTCTACCATCGTGGACGACAGTCCAGACTACGGGCTATTCTCACAGGAGGAAGAGATAATGACAGAGGTCGACAAGTCAGCTTTGCAACAATCCCAACCCAACGAAAAAGTCCATGATCTTGTTCATGATAATGATCAAGAACACCTCCCAGAGCCACCCGCTTCGCCGACATCTAACACGCTGCTGTCAACTTCGTCAGGCTCCACCTATGGCGAGTCATCACCTCAACGAGGGGTCACTCTACCACAAAAAGGGAAGACTCCTTCTGCAAATCGCCTCTCGATATCGTATGCTGCAGGCAGTAGACGACTGGTTGTGGATGCCGAAGTTGTCGATTATCTCCGCGTGTATAGAGCAGAAGGTCGCATTGAGGTGCATATGTCCCTTGAGAAGGATGATGTGTATAGTTTGAAAGGTGTGCTGGTATGTATGGTTTCCACACTTGGTTCTTGCAGGTACCAACAACCTTTAGATCGAAGGGCTTTCGGAGGCTACTAAATCGTACTTGCCTCTGCCAACTCTCCCGGAACCATGCAACGTCGATGACACCATACCTTTGTTTTCAAAAGTCTCGCTCCCATCTAAAGTACATCTCGTCGTTCATCTCGACACAGACCGACCTTTGTCTGAACCCAAGTGGGTCAAATCCGGGGACGTGCAAGAGTGGTTGAAAAGCATGTTTGGACGCATGTTTTGGGTTGCTGGCGACGCTGCGGACGGATGGGAGAAAAAGATTGAGGTCGCGGACCCTGATCCGGTTTGTGTGTTCCCCATTGGTTTGAGACTCTTTTGGACCTTCTTTCACAGGCACCTACGATATGGACTGTCCTCGAGGGTTGGGCGGTCAATTCGCCGGTGGGAGTCCAGAATGAACGCCAACGCTTCCTCAAGACGCACATGACGGAAGTGGATAATCTTTTAGAGATACTACTGAGGCTCGTTCGTGGTGAACGTGCAACGCCCTTCTCTCAGACTGCACCCGCCATATCTGCACCAAGTATCTCGGGCCCTCTTCTAGCAGCATTCTCCCAATTGTCAGCACACGGGGCACAGCAAACTCACGTGTCCCTCGCTGTGCTGGCGATGTTTTACATGACCATCGAATATGCTCAAAAGGCGAGTGGTGAGAAGGGCAAGGCAGAGGCAGAAGAGAGGATCGGCGAAATAATCAGATGCCTGCCATCTCATCTGATATACAAGAGTCTGGATGGCATATTCAAGGAATGGCGAGCCGAAAAGAAGGGTACACGATGAAACAATAGATACTTTAACTCTCGCCTGTAATGTTGGTGTTAATTATTCCGACTCTTGTCACGTGATGGGTACAATCTTGCTACCGTCGAGGACGCGTCACCAGCGGGTCTCGTCCATACTCCATCATGGTCTGTTCACGAGTCGAACCCGTTATTTTGTGGGATACTTACCATCCGTGCAGTTCAGGAACACATACGACTCCGATAACACTGTCTTCTCCCCACAAGGTCGACTGCATCAAGTCGAATATGCGCTCGAAGCTGTGAAACAAGGATCTGCAGCGGTCGGCTTGCGATCGAAGACGCATGCTATACTGTTGGCGCTGAAGGTGTGTATGCCCGTGGTTAATCTGGAACACGCGTGTTGATCACTCCTAGTAGCGTTCTACGGGAGAACTGGCTTCGTACCAACAAAAGATGTTTCGGATAGATGACCATGTTGGTATTGCAATCGCCGGCCTGACATCGGACGCGCGCGTTCTGAGGTATGACTGCATGCCCTTTGCACGACTCGGGTGCTAGATTACAACGATGTTCTAGTAATTTCATGCGGCAACAAGCCCTCAGTGAGCGCATGGTCTTCAATCGCCCGATGCCCGTAAACCGCCTTGTTTCTTCCATCGCCGACAGTAAGTCCTTACCGCTTGTTGTTGAATATTCATGTCATCTCTTGAGTGGCTAGAGGCACAGGTCAACACTCAAGAATACGGACGTCGGCCATATGGTGTTGGCTTCCTTGTCATCGGACAGGATCAAACTGGGCCCCACTTGTTTGAGTTTTCACCTTCTGGAAACTCATACGAATACTTTGCCATGTCGATCGGTGCACGTAGCCAGAGTGCCAAGACATACCTAGAGAAGCATTTTGATAACTTTGCTGATTGTTAGCCTCCATAATTGCCGGATGCTGCGATTTACTCACCCTTTCTCAAGGTACACTAGAGGAGCTGATCAAGCATGGTTTGCATGCGCTCCGCGAGACACTACAACAAGACAAAGAGCTCAACATCAACAACACTTCAATTGGCATCATTGGACCTACTGGTGTACTTGAAAAAGCTGTTTCTCCTGCAGGCAAGTTCCGCATCGTCGAAGGGGAAGCTGTCCGGCTTTACTTGGAAAGTATGGACGTAAAAGCTCCAGCGGATGGAACGGTTCCAGTGCCGTCCACAGCGCCAGCTGAAGACGTACAAATGTCAGGTTGAAAGTATTCAATATTCACGGCCTCGTTGTAACACCACATCTCAAATGAGAGGTGAAAACCATGGATTATGCACGCATGTTAGCGGGGAGAAACTGAGTGAGATTGGTATGTCTACACGGTGAATCTAGAGGCACCGATATTTCAGACTCTATGATCGATTCTTGGCTTTCGTTGCAGCATTCCGCCAAACCTGAGCTGCCAAGCCAGGACGGCGAAGTGCAACGAGTAAGTGCACCATCGTGCTTAACAATGCCACACTTCCCGCCTGATGTGCGGCCGCGACAGGGACGGGAACAAGGTATAGTAAAGTAGCCAGCCCTAGTAGGACTTGGACATTTGCCATTGCAAAGGCAGCTGTTATCGAGACCCGAGCGAGTGGTGGCAACAGCGGGCGAACAGTTCCACTCCGACTGTGGGCAAAAAGGAGGCAAGTGCTAAGATACGTTGTCACTGCCTGAAAAGGGGGTCAAGATTGAAATGGAGAATGGACCAGAAATGTGGACTTGCAAGGATGCGATGGTCGAATTGGACAGTGGTAGGGTTTTCAAAAATGTTCCTCCACCAAACATCAGACCCATCGGCATTTTTGGCATAGGCCATAGAGAAGAGTTCGTCCAAGGGAGGTGCAATGTGACCTCCCATGAATGGGAACTCATTATATACTAACCCCGCATCCAGACCAGCTACGAAAGCACCTTGCATATGCACGTGAGAACGGATACGAATACCACCTCGTTACAGCTTACCAGACAATGCAGTTAGGAATACAAGCGCTGTTAACGCGCGAGAGGATCCAGTGAAACGCTTAACTACGGGGTTGGAGAGCACCTCTTGCCATAGCATGGTTTTTGATCCGCTCCAAAGGCCACTGTGTGCGTACTTCCAATCCTTGACGACTGTCAACCCCGTTCCGAGCATTCCAGCATAAAGTAGGAGGGCGGTACCGAGGTGTGCAGCCAAACGGTATTGGGAGACACGGGGTACCGCGCCAGGGGTGTGCATGATCGAGTCCTCCAGGCCAGATCTGACCATGTACCACCCAAGGACACCTTGGAAGCCGAGTAATAGTGCCATACCAGTTAGCTTGGCGGGCATTGACGTGGTAAGCTTCTTCCTGACAGCAAAATAGGACAACGGAAGGACGAATGCAATACCAATGATGCGACCCAAGACACGGTGACCCCATTCCATATAGAAGATGCTCTTGAATTCGTCCAATGAAATCGAGTGATTTAGCCTGTCGAGACAATTCAGCCAACTCGGGAGAAGCTGCTGGTCAAGGGATACACGGACATCTTGAATTCTGGGGTTGCCTTGTACTTTTCGAATTCGACATTCCAGTCGTCGCCATTGAGTGGGGGAACGACCCCAGTTATGGGCCGCCATTCTGTGATGCTGAGACCAGATTCTGTGAGACGTGTAACACCTCCTACGACGATGACAGCAAAGACGAGCGTGGATGAGAAGAGCAACCAGCGTCCGACTGCAGGTGTTGCCAATACAGGCAGCTTGGAACCGTCCGCTTCAGGTTGGACGGCACCGGTTGACAATGGGCGTAAGTTGGGGGGCCGGAGGATTCCAGGTCTTTTGATATGTGGAGAGGCCAGGCTGTGACATGTCCGGGGTGTCGGTCGCTGGAAAATGCGCGACCTGAGGATGCTCGTCGCGGATGGACTGACTGCACGAAAGCCGCGCAGGGCAGGTCGAAACGCGGTGCAAAGGACGTGCATGGCAGGAGGACAAATAACACCTCACGCGACTTTGACTAGCGAACACGTGATGAGCACATTGTTCACCATGTCCTCGTCGCTGGCAAGGCGACTCGTGTGGTCCAGGTCAGCCCCGCAAGTCCTGCGATCGTTGTCGACAACCGCCGCGCAATCCACTACAGAGGAAACCATAGTCGCGAAGCTGACTGAGCGCTTCTCCCCATCCGAGCTTGCAGTGCAGGACGTTTCAGGTTGGTAGCCCATCGAACGCTCGTAACATGCATCAACCTGTGTACACAGGGGGATGCGGCTCATTCTTTGCAATCAAGATTGCTAGTGACGCGTTCAAGGGCCTATCGACAGTCGGGCAACACAAGCTCGTGACACAGGTTTTGAAGCAGGAAATCCAAGGAATCCATGGTCTACAGGTTGGTCCCGAGAGAGACGAACCAGACAAACGTTGACCACTCAACAACAGATCAAGACAATAACACCTCCGTAGCCTGGTGATAGAACCCAGATCCTTGCATGTCACATCTAATGTCTACAATTAGAGAACGGAATGATTAACAGGTACCAATATCCGATCACTTCTGGGAACCATCAACGTCTCTTTGTAACCCCAGCGACCTCGTTGCTTCAGTGTTCCCCTACCTGTATATTGTTTCCCAGAACTGTCACCGAGAAGATCATGGCTTTTTATGCACCATTAAAAGTGAAATGGCTTCTCTACTGTATTTCTCGCGACTTGGGTCATCCTCAACCTGCACAAGTCTTAGGCGCACTGTTTAAGGCAAGAACCTGCAATGCATACCTCTTTCCAACAGAATTCCTTCTTGAGCAGCGTGAAGAAGCGCTTGTCTGCCTTGTTAACAGTGAGCCGTGCACGACATTCCAAGACACCGTAATACCTTTCGCCTCTTCTTGTAGCAAAACAGTATTTCCGTGTCCTCCGTCGCTAACTCGGAGAGCGTCTTCACTAGAAGTGGGAATGCCGGTTCAAAATAAACGCAGTCCGCGGCAAGAATAAGATCAGGTCGGGGTATCACAGGTGGCAGCGTCTCCCCCCTGATATTCCACAATCAACATATCGGGGAAGAGACCAACTTTGCTCACCAGTTCAGTTCCGAGACGGTGACAGATGGCTCCAATTGATTTAGTCTTACGTTCGTATGCATGATACGTAGTAATGGTCTATGTGATCTGAGTCAGTCGTACGCTACAAACCAGTGGGGAGTGCTGACTGACGCTTGGTCAGTGATGCAAACTTTGCTGCCGAGCTTCCCAGCGACCAACCCAACTAGACCAGTTCCACTGCCCAACTCCACGACCGTTCTTCCCTCGCAGTACCTCTTCCCACGGAAGGTCAGATAATTTGCAAGGACCTGGGCCATTCCTATTAGGGTCAATCCATATGTACTTGAGAATGTGAGCAAACCTCCCCGGCGGGCCACGCAATCCCTCCACAGCCAGGGCTTGCGTCTACCTTGAGTGCGACGTGTATGGCGGTGGAACTCCTGTGATCGGAGAACGACAACTGGGCGAGTTCGTTGTGTGTTGATCGTGGTTGAACGGGGATAATACACTGTGAATCGCAATCACCCCCCGGGCTAAGACTTTGGTCACCTCTGAGATGTCGAAGGGGATCGATTGCATCAAGGGCTTCATCCAAGGCAACTTCGTTGGATAGGATTGATGGGTCGAGATCCGGCGGAGAGCCGTTTATCGGGACAATCATGACGTGTAAGAAATGATTCAACTTGGAACGATAAGAGTTGTTGGACTCGACAGATCAATCATACCTAGGACCTTACTTGGGCGAGTTTCTTGATCGCCCTTGGTAGAGCGAACCCGTTGAAATCAAACACGACCGGTTGGCGATCAAAAATTTGTCGACCGCAGATGTCCTCGAGCTGTGTCGTCGTTGGTTGAATCCTATCATACCATGGTGTTCATATTCATGCATCAGAAACTAACGTGAGTCGGTTGTGCAAGCGATCCGACCTCCATCTCCAGAACAACCAAGCGGAGATTTGTCCGGACCGAGATGGATGCCATGCGGACCAAGCGCGACGAACTTGGACTGCCCGAACGCTCGACACCTCGGTCCTCCGAGTCGGTGCTTCCGCCCTGCGTCTGCTCGGACTAAAAGTAAGCACTCATGACGACGACGACGGCCGAGGCTGCACCTCCAGGTGGAGATACATCGCACCATCATTCGAATCACACTGCCGATTCAACAAATCCTCACCAAAGTCGGTACACATCGACAGTCCAGTATCAGCGATCAGATGGGCACTGACAAGCGGTGCTGGCGAGGGAACGCGCCCTCATCTCGCCTATATTTGTCCACTCCGGCAACTAACCGCAATTGGTTTCCCCAGTCCTCTTATATTCATCAAGATGCATCCTTTTCCTGTGCCTGGCCCAGTGACGGTTCCACCACGTATCCCGAGACCCACAAAGCGCCTCGACTAGCTAGCCCCCATTGAACGCTCGACAGACTCACAGAATGGACGACTTCCAGCCTCTCCCAACGCTTGTCCGTAGAAAAACACATCGAGTGAGGGGACCACGTCCCTGCAGCTGGATATCGTCGTCGTCCGACTCATCGCTGAATGAGCATCGGGACATTTGGCCTTGGGCCATCCGATGGCCGGGCTTATATCGGACAGGCACTCTATGCTCAACTACCTCCACCGAATCATCGGATTCCAACATCTCATCCTCGTCTTCATCTCCCCTAAACATACCAAAGTCGCTCGATGAATTCGGCGAAAAGCCGCATCATCGACACACACGCAGACGGAAGCCCGCGGGACCACGCGCTCCCCGCAACAGTTCATGCTTTGATGTGCGCCCGACACTGTCGATAAACACGACGCTACCCGCAACTCCGCAGCTTCAGCGGGAGAAATCACCGACAGCACCGCCCCCCCAAAGCGCCGATATCCTCCAATCCCCGCACATCCTTCCATTCGCCGTCGACTCTCCAACCAACTTCCTTCTTGATTGGGATGCTATATTCGAGGTATTGGGATGCTCAGAAGCACTTCCGGACACTGCGGGAAGCTGGTAAGTAGGTGGACTGCCGCTTTGCCGCCGAGGCGCTCACTGGATTCCGCTTCCAACATTGATAGATTCCTAACTGGTCATGAACTGCGGCGATTGATATATACCACACTAGCATGACTCATATACCATCTATTTGATTACATCACAGATACTCGTGCATTGTCAGCAAGGACACTGGATTCGTATTGTTACGTTCACTCTTTACAGAATGGCCTTAGGCATACTCTGACAACGATTTCCACACTCGTTTCGCATAGATCGCATATCCCCTGTGTTTGAACAGGTATACTACGCATTGTATTTTGATCGACTCCCCGGACAGCAGTAGGATTAACCATGCATCACCACTGAAACGGGCTCCAATTGTGCCACGGCGAGTTCCCCAGAACCCCGGCAGCGTGTGATGCTGTCTCTATGGACATGGGTGGAACTATATGCTATTATCACCTTCCAACCTGATGATAGGTTTCTCTCCTGTCGTACTGGTTACGAGTAGCAGATAACTACACGGAATGTTCCGCGATCAAAACACCGCTGCTCAGTTTCAACGCAGGTGGAAAACGTGGGACATGCGACGCTCGTGCGAGACCTGGATGGGGATACGGCAGATATCGTGCGGAGTAGACGAACAGAGAATGGCAGGTCATCCCCCGTGTCCTGCGGGCAGAATCTAATGTCGTTTCCAAGGACTCGAACACACAGTTGCGAGCTTTGGCTAGCTATGCTCCGAGTCACTGGAAACGGCTGGTCGTGTTGTCTGTCTTTACCAGTGCAACGAGCGGTCCGTGTCGCACTTCAAGAATGGCTAAATCTTCTCGCCCGTCGCCTCGTGACGGATGCCGATATGGGAGGTGGGTTCAATGGCGGACCTCTGACGCGTTGCCGCTCCATTCAAGCTCCACGGCTATCAGCGGGGGCGCTGATCATGCTCCTGCCAATGACGAGCGGGCACACTCATGGCCATGTTGCACGTGTTCACCGCGAGGCCTGTATGGACCACTCCTAACAGAGCCTTGATATGATGATATCACGGGTGTCCAATCCACAATGGCGAGGGAACGGCGCTCCGCCTTCCCGCGGCAGGCTGCACCGTACGCCGTAGATACTATATTCACTGTTTCACCGACTGACACTGATCGTCTGGATTTTCAAATATCTCTACCCAGATCTGGCAACGCTGCTTTTGACCACCTCGATGTGGCCTCGAGGCACAGTCTGGCCAGCCGCAAAGCTATTGGGAGAATTTAATCCCTTCCCAGTATAAAGGACGCGGTCTTACATTCATCCCCCTTCCATTCCTATTCACTCCCCGCAACAATGTCGTACTACGATCCCTACTACAGCACCACCCCCAGGTCTCGACGAGCATCGTTGAGTTATGTGCCAGCACCATCATCCTATCACGATCCAATCATACATGTTGGTCCATACACCCTCATCCACATTCACATTCCGTTGACCCTCCCGACAGACCTACTCTCAACCCGCCTACTCTATGTATGCTGGCAGCAACTTGAGCAATCCTCATATCACATGTGCGATTCGTTGCACTTTCTAAATCCGTGTTCTCATGAATGTTCAGCCTACGACGACCTTGCCATTGATCCATACTATCCAGATCGGCGTGTTTATTCACCTTTAGTCCAACCCCTGTCCATCACTCGTCCCCGTCGCTCATCATCCCTATCGTATACGTCTTCTGCCGGTTGCGTCGTCGATCCTCTCCGTCGGGGCTTTGGTCGTATCCTGAAATTCAAACGCAAGGGCGCCTTCCGAGCAGGCATCACAATCGGGGAAGCACAGGCAAACGTTCGACTGTCTGATGTGGACTCGTTCACACTCCAGGACCTCGGCGTAGACGTCAGAGGCAAGATCTATGTAAACTTGAGGGTGAGTCTCGCCGACACGCAATGAGCCATGTCTCATGTATGTTGGTAGTGGCCCGGATATGCACCACTCAACTACGAAATTCCGGTTGATGGATATGCGGGCTATGCCGACCTCCAATCACTTGCTAGGCGGGTGGGCCGTGCCGTATCACACTACCTTCAGGTCCGCCACCCTCTCAAGGTTTAAGTTCGTTTCTAACCCCGCTTTTCCACAGGCTAATGTGATACCGATCCGTTGGGACCGAATTGAAATGCAACATTTGGAAGAACTGTCGATCGGAATGTGGCATCTAAAAATGAGCACTCAATAGAGGAGGTCCTGTTCCGCCGTGTTTGATCGCTTATCACTCTACATCTCGCCCTAGTTCCACCTGACCTTCATCTGATATGTCCAGGTGTATACCTTTTCATCTCGACTGTTGTAAAACATGCAGTGTATCAACTCGTCAGTTAATGTTATTTACCATTGTCGCGAACTCGTTGGACTTCATACAGCGCGACGACGGATCTCTCGTGCGTGTTCGGAAGCGATTCATGACTGCCAGCTTCGACTTCTGGCTGCGGGGAGGCGGCCACATTGACTTCCTGTGACAGGGGCCGTCGGCAAGCTGCGGGACAAGCAAGTTCCGCACTGGGACGCCTCAGAATGACTCCTTAGGTTCCTGTGCAGTCCAGGCCATGGACGGAACGGACTCCGCTCTCGTCGAAAAGATCCTCGCAAAGTATCATTCGCTCAATCATACACCAAGCGCCGGGACCTACACTATCGTCGCGGCGCTTGCGTTGACTTCGTCGGAACCCGATCTCCCGGCCCAGATAATCGCACTAGCCACGGGATGCAAGTGTCTACCAGAAGATCGCTTACCGGAACAAGGAGAGGCTTTGCACGACTCGCACGCAGAGATCCTCGCGCGCCGTTCCGCCCTCCGCTGGTTCCTCGAAGAGATCAGACGACATGTTGGTCAAACTGAGCGCTCTGAGTCGCACTGGCTCATCAGAGACCGGAACGGAATGTTCAGTCTCAGGACTGGCGTTCGCATGACCATGTATATATCAACGCCGCCTTGTAAGCCGTCTTTGTGCGTGTTCGAGGACACTGATCATCAAATCTGATCTTTCACTTGCGATCGAGGTGGCGACGCGTCAATGCGATTTCTCTCGGCTTATCAGGACGAGGGGATGGCAAGGATCAAGGACTCATCTGTCTTTGAACCTTTACTGAAAGGCACCGCCTCCAGAGGTAGGGACAATTACTCATTGCTAGGAGTACTGCGAACGAAGCCCGGGCGGGCCGATTCACCGCCTACGCTATGCATGTCCTGCAGCGATAAAATCGCACGATGGAACGTCCTCGGGATTCAAGGTTCCCTCGGATCGGCATTCCTTCACCCCATCTATATCTCCAAGATCATCATCGGAGAGGTGCCTGAATACTTGCAAGGGGACGTGAGAGCTGACTGCGAAAGGGCGTTTTGGGGACGCTTGTCCGATGTCTCGGGTAACGTCTCGCCTTGACTTTGGTAACACCCACTAAACCTCAACGATGTTAGCCCTACCCCCTCCTTTCCACGTCCACCGACCACGAGTTGTCTTTACGCCGATCCCATTCAAGTTCTCCAAGTCATCTGTCTCTCCAGCCCGGCCGTTTAACGAATGTAGCAGGCTTTCACCATCTATTTATCATTGTACTGAGATGAGGCGTTACGCTAGCGCTGTGCTGGGTTGCGGATTCATCCGTCCCGCAAGAGATATTGATCAACGGCCTCAGACGAGGCGTTCCTCCCAAACACCGCTTCAAGGCAATGTTTAGGTTGGTTTGGCGTATATCCGATCCTTATTACCCGGCGCACACACGTTGGATAGACCGCAACTTTCAAAGGCGTCTATATTCAAGCTTTACTGGGATACCGTGATTTCTCTCCGCGGTGATGGTCACCCTTCTGGCCACTCACCATGTCCCACGAAAACGTGCACATACTTTGAAGTGAAGCAAAGCGTTTCACACTACCAGGCAGCGAAAGCACGCCTTCTAGGGGAAGGATGCACTTTCGCTGGATGGGTTACGAGTGGTATGAATTGGGAGAGCTTCACGATTATGCCGTCGGATATAATATAACAAAGGAAGCGTCCATGCGGGGACACAACCAAGTAGAAGCAACGAGGACATAGAATTAGGTTGCACAATCTCAGGTCAAAGGTAATACAGTGTGACCAAACGTGAAAATGATATCATAAAGCATCATTAAAGCCCCACGGGTCTCCGTAAAATTGCTCTATATGTGGCAGTCGGAAGCAGCCGAAGGACTATTGATTCTTCCTTTCTTCTGCAGCATTGTTATCGATTCCAGGCGAGTCATCCACAGGGGGCAGTGCCTTGTGGTCTATAAACGGCGTGTTTCCGACTGACTCGAGATCCGTCAGTGGGGGACTAGTGCGGCCGGAGCGATTGTTATTTTCAGCGAGTTCCTTGCGCAACGCCTCTAATTCACGCTCAAATCTGTTGAGTCACATGCAGTCAGCATACAAAGAAGGGAATGAGCGGTAGGGCTGTGCACACTTGCGACCAAAGACTTCGATGTAGAATCCTCCTCCATTCCAAACACTCACAGCAAATATTAAGATCAAAAACGTCCCGCTCCATCGGGGACTGTCGTACAGCAGATACACCGCTGGCAACTCCGTCAGAATGGAATACACTAGATGTACTACATCAGTAGACGATTGCGTGTGAGGGCGATAGAACTTGCCGAATTGACCTGTCATGAAATATGCTTCGCGCTTCTCCGGACGAGTCCTGTCGAGCGCACGCCCAATTGCGCCGCGCTTGTCATTAAGAAGGAATGATAACGATGTAGTCCTTTGTCCGGACTCAATCTTTGTACGGCGATCTACATAAACAAACTGTGGACGTCAACACTCAGTACGCTTTCAAGTTTGGACTTTGTGTCACCTTCCAGTACAACAGTTGCCAAACAAGATCTGTCAGGGGAAGTCAACGACATTCATACTCGGAAATCTAACATATCCACTCACAGATAGCGCCACTGAATAATAGGGCGCGTGCAGGGTTCAAATGAGGTAATGCCACCAGCGCAGGGAAACGCTGTTCCGCTCCTGGATAGAAGTGCCTATGCCAAAGTTGCGGACGACTTCTGATGTATGTGTGTCAATGACTCACCGAATTACAGTGAATGTGAACGGTGCATAGATATGA
>JBBPTE010000021.1:48402-64828 GCA_038093935.1 Tylopilus cf. pallidocervicolor | reverse complement strand
TCGATGCTTTGCAGCTGGTAATATACTCCATTCGAGACGCCGGGACAACCCCAGTGGGATGATGCGCTAAGGGATTACTGGTAATCGGTAACGTCGGTTTATAGTGGGAAACTGGAACCGGGCTGCGGGTATCCCTGATTGCAGACTCTAAGGGCTTTGTACCCTTTGAGGAAGAAGCACCAGGGGTTGAGATCATACCGCTTGAACCTGAACAGCGCTCATACCTGCGTAGGGAAGCCCCCAGTGTCTTTCTATTATTTCTGCTCCTACGGGAGCAACGCGTGTATAACTGACGTTATTTTATCTTACTTTTCAGAGTCGACTTGGCTACAAGCAGGTGAGTTCACATCCGCATTCGCTGGATGTTGAGCGCTCGACGCATCGTTCTCTAGCAACTTCATCGCAGCTGGCATCTCATCGAAAGTTTTGCTGCTAGCTTTGTTGCTCTGAACTTCATCGGAGGCGTCCGGTATGGACTACTTGCTAACCATCGACAATCCTAGCGATAATGATTCTCACCTGCAGGTCGGTCTTGTTCCTTGGTTTACTTGCAGGAGGTCCCGCTGCGATATGGTATTGATTTCAAAATATTCTGGCAAGTTTATTGACATTGCCGCAGGTCTTCCTACATCATTACAATAATCTTCATGATCATCACTGCTGCGGTTCTTGCGGAGATCTGTTCAGCATTGCCACTCAGCGGTTCCATCTACGTTTGGGCCGCTGAGAGTGCTGGCCCAAAATATGCCAGGTTTTTCGGCTTTTTGGTTGCTTGGTGGGCTTGCACGGCGTGGATGACTTTTACTGCAAGCAATTGTCAAGTAAGCCTATCTTTTTGACAGCGAAGTCGTGTCATTATAATGTCTCATTGACAGACCACCGCCAATTACATTGTTTCCCAGTTGGCAGTCTGGGAAATTGACTTCCCTGGTGGTATTGATAACAACAACATCAAATGGCGTGCCTTTATTTGGATACTCTCGGAATTGATGCTATTGGTCTCCATAGCCATAAACTACCTGCCCCCCAGACTTTATTCCGGTGTTTTTAAGTTTTCGGTCGCATTGCTAATGCTTGACTTTTTCTTATGTCTCATCTGGCTGCCAATTGGTGTCTCAAAAACGTACGGATTCCGATCGGCCTCGGAAGTCTTTACAATGACTTGTGAGTCTGGATCACGTGATCCACTATCAGCCACTGAACCCCATTCGACTAGACAATGGAACTGGGGCCTCCTCTGGGTGGAACTGGATCTTGTCGTTGTGGGTTATTTGTTTGATCCATAAATCGTCCGGATGGATTGATCAAGTCAATTTACAGCCTGTTCACTGCCGGGACCTTGACCGGATTTGATGCATCAGGTCATATTGCCGAAGAAACCAAAAATGCCAGGTACACATATTAACGGTGAAACTTACCTTTATCGCTCATCGTTTTCAGTGTTATTGCAGCCAGAGGCATCCTATCAAGCGCCATCGCGACAGGGGTACTCGGTTTCATTACCACTATTCTGTTTTTGTTTTGCACACCGGACCTCGAGACGGTGTTTGCTCTTAATGCGCCACAGCCATTCGTCCAGATTTATGCTCTCGCATTGGGGAAGAGAGCTAGTATTTTTATGACAATTTTGGCCGTCCTTGGTCTCATCATGGTATGAGAGGATTTCCTAGTGTGTCCTTACCAATCCAATGATTCCATAGAATACCACTGTGGCAGTTGTCGCTTCCTCGCGCCTGGTGTTCGCCGTCGCTCGAGATGGTGTTTTTCCTTTATCTGGATGGATTGGACAGGTTGACGTTCAAGGACAACCTCGAAACGCAGTTACGGTCATCTTTGTTTTTGCTGCAGCCATTCTATGCACGATCTTGCCCAGCCAAGTTGCATTCACGTCATTGGTGTCAGCCGGCGCTGTTCCAACTATTGCAGCATATGGACTCATCGCACTGCTGCGACTTTTCATGACTCCGGACCGATTCCAATCTTCTAAGTTTAGACTTGGCAAATACGCGAAACCGTTCTACATTTGCGCGGCCGTTTTCAACGCGCTTATCCTTGCTGTACGTGTTTGCTCTGAGTGTTGTGATTGTACATAATCATTGATCTTGACTCAAGGTTGACATCTCTCCGTTTTACTTCCCGGTTACCGCGCAAACATTCAACTTTGTGCGTAATCATTCCGCGCGGTACATTATATTATGACGCATTATGCAGGCTGTCGTCATCTTCGGAACTATCTCCATCTTTGCTTTCCTCACTTGGTACTTTACTCCTGAGGACAAATGGTTGAGGCGGGATCAAATTCTTAAGGCCATGGAGATAATTAATTGAGAGTGCACAAAATTTGTTCCAGGTTAGACGGGATAAGATATTGATGTCGTAGGATATTCTAGAGGGCCTCTAACCCCAACTGTCCTTGACATGCCCCTTCAACGTCTACAATCTAGAAGGGTAATGGCCCGGCTTTATTCTTAAACACTGGCGACAGAGCTGAAGGGACCAACCTCTTTGGGTGCGGAGATACTCAGCACCACAGGATGATCCTTTCCGACGAGGACCTCATCCTGAAGACAAATAAGCACGGAACATCTCAAAGTTCACAAAATTCGGTTACAAACCTCAATCCGGATACCTATATTGTGGAACGCCTTTGGAAATTGTGGTAATGGAGGTACGTAAATACCTGGGGAAATAAGCATCAGTAAGAGATAAAGGTGCGATAAGCGCTGGACGGATCTACCTGGCTCCACGGTGATTACCATTCCCGCCTTCAAACTAGCATGTGGTTTTTTGTTCAGTGGATAAGTTTAATACGCCACTTAAGTCACTTCTAACTTACCAGTCCCCGCGAGGAATGTGGGCAGACTCGTGTAAATCTAAGCTTCAGCGTGTGAGTCGCCGTCGACCCTTGGATGTTCCGTGTACAACAAAAGACGTACCTATTCCGATCGGATGACTCAAGAAATGTGGGTACAACACTCTTTCCAAATCTCCCGTGTACAAGTTGAACCCGACCTGGTTTAATTCGGTTTGCAAAAGATCGCATGACTTGCGATGAAGTTGATGTAAGTGGACCTCAGCAGATTCCGTACATAGGGATATGAGAGATTTTTGGACGTTCAGAACAGCAGTGTAAAGGTCCTTTTGTGGCGCGCTAAACATCCCAGAAGCTGGATAGGTGCGTGCTGGATAATAAACAGGTTAGAATGTGGTACGGAGGTCCAAAAGCCAGAGTTCTGACTGATATCTGAGGCATAGCCACTAAGGTACCTCAGCATGGCAAACGAGGGATCGATGGCAGTGTACCAACTTGTATTCGCATCCAGCATCCATTAGGATCATCTCCCCATCTCGAACTACCTGATTATTGGAGGTATAGTGTATAATAAGCGCGTTAGGACTAAAAGCAGTGACGGTCAAGTGTTCGTAGAAAGGTAAGTTGAACAAATACCCTGATGCAATAACGGGTACGTATGCTAGTCGTTGTGATCCGGAGAGACAGCACAAATATTCAAAATGAGCTGCGATTGCACTTTCGGACATCCCAGGGCGGGTAAACCGCATAGTCTGATGAGGGTGTTTCAACGTCCGTTGTTTTCGGCATAATGAGGTAACTGGCCTTGGCGAAAGAACGTCCACTGATATCGGCTGCGGCCCGCATGACCTGCTGTTCTCTCTCACTCTTGATGGCCCGCAATTTAGCAACATGAGGCGCCAAATCGTGCCTTCGCGAAGCAGACAAAGATTCCACGACTGTCTCGTATTCCGATCTGTGTCGCACAGGTGGGGAAAGACACCGCAGTAAAGATTTGGCGGACCGCGGAGACCGCTTCGATAATGAGTTGGGTATGTCGATGAAAATGTTGGAATAGATGCTAGCCAGTGACTTTAATTGACTAGGGAAGCTTTGTATAGACCGGGCATTATCTGCTTTAAATATGCTCACAGCATCATCGAAGCTTGTGCTGGGCATCGCAGGATGATTAGCAAATTGACCAGTAATATCTGCTCGTTGCAGTACCTGGCGCCTTCCCACTTCTCTTTGAGAGAGTCCTTGCCATTAGAGAACAAGGTCATTCGATAGCCGCGTGAAGTGGAAGTCTTCTCTGGTCATGGGTGTCAAGCCGGAACCAATCCCATTTCTCTATCAAGCTCACCAAGGACGACGGCTGCGTCTGGCTCCTCAAAGCCCGTCAGGTACCAAAAGTCGGACGCCTGACGGAACTTGTAACTGACTGATGCTCAACAATGCCGACAAGTTGAGACACGGGTTTGACCTACAATATATCTTGAGAAGATGTTGGAAATACAAAGGATGCCAGATGGCGCTACCTACTTCCGCTCATGTACTTGATTGGCGCGGCGACTGAGACTACGACGGAATCATTCGGAAGATTCTCCATCAACTGTCTCCTCCGCCATTCATACTCCCCGGCGGGTATTCCGGGTGTCAGCTCGTGTGGTCTCACTGCAAGTATTTCGGTCTTGGCGCGTTGGGGCAGAGCGGAAGTGACAGGCTCACAGAGGTGGGGATGCGACTGAAAAAGTGGTTGGCCATAGTTCGAGGGTTTGAGCTCGCCGTCGAGGGAAACCTCGGTAGCGGATGCGCGCAGACAGCGGCGGGTGGGAGCACAAGGACGGCGGACGACAGCCTGAAGTCGCTGCAGCACATGCCAGCACACTCGGGACGACATTTTTTTTAAATAATTATTTTGTGAAATTACATTGAAATAATCACGCGCGACGCTTGCAGTCGAGTGTCACGTCGAGTATGGACTCGTCGCCCCACCGGGCCCCATTTCGTACTCGCAATGTGTTGTGATTGGGAGAGATATGGCAGACGCGGTGTCGACGTTGCATCCGCGATGACCGCCCTCGCCTTTTCTGCGGTAAAGGGAACTACCAGGCTCGGGGTATCATAGCTTCCCTTGCCAACCATCCTCGCTGACCCCGCCCTAGTTCTCCCTCATTCGCAACGTGGCTTCAAGCACGGTAGTGGCGACCGCGCTAGCTTTCGATGATACCATCCTTGGCCGGAGGAAGGTCACCGCCCCCGTCGTAGAAGGCGCCGTTTCGAGCGCGATCGACTTTGCCGAAACTCTGACACTCGCTCCCATATACCTGGGGGAATGCATCTCCTCCGCCTCTCTTCGCGCTGCGCTCAGCTCTATTGATATCCTTTCTATAATATTCCCCGGGAGCAGTGAGGCATCTTTTTCATTAGGCCCGTTTATTGATCTCGTGAAGAGGGAGTGGGACAACCCCACCCCAAGTCACACTATACCAATCAAGAAATATGGTTTCACAGATGTTGCCAGAGCTCTCATCGCCTGGGTTGCACTCCAGGGAGTTACCCAAGAACACCACGAGTCACGATGGTCCCCTTACCTCCGCGAGGTCGAGGTACATACCCCCTCAACCAGCCCTCAACTCAAACGCGTTCCGTCTCGTATACGTGTCACTTCAGACCTCATATTCCCAGGACATCGTGGTCAACTCATATCTGCTGATATCGGTGAAGCACCGACGACTACCCACACAAGACAACGGTCCGCAAGCGTACTTTCCCGACTCTCTATATCATCCGTAACATCATCGCGGTGGAGGGATACGCGGCCGGAACACTACCCCAAATCAACGGAAGAGGTCAAGATGAACTTGCGGCGATTCTCCAAAATGGTCCTCGCAGGATATGGCGGAGCTAGCCTTTTGTTCTTCGGGGTGTCACCGTTGTTTGCCACGCCGTCCGCTCGTACCAAAGCACCTACGATATCCAACGAAAAGGAGGCAGAGGAGGCACAGCTAGAGAAGGCTATCAACGACGCCGAAGCCGAAATGGAAGGTACATCTGGGACTTTACCTACTCCTTTGGAAGACAATACAGAGTATTCGTGGTGGGATATCTTACTGGGCAAGCATGACAAAGAAATTTTTGAACGATCAGTCCATATTGGACGCCTGGATACCCAGAATATACAATCTCGTATGCGTGCTACCGCCGTCATCGGCATTGAACGCCAAATGCCCAGATTCTGGGTACTCACCGATCATGATCGTTGTCAGGTCGTTCTCGTCCTTCGTGGTGTGTATATCTTTGACAGTCGCCAGTGATGAGCGCACTTGACGCAAAGTTCACGTGAACAGGTACCATGTCCCTGAACGAACTAGCGGTCGACTTGACGTGCGAACCCGTGGAATTTGAGCCCGCATCCAGCAGCACCCTGGCAGACGACCATGGTCCGGACGCCAAAGTTCCGTTCCCAGAGTCAGGGTGGTGTCATAGTCGTAGACGATCGTCGTTCCTGTCGTCGCCACCCCAACGCCCACGATACCATGTGCACGGTGGCATGCTCCGCATGGCGAGAGTTATGGGTGAGATTGGGAAACCGGTTCATCTGGCTGTAATGGATGCGTTGAGCCGGAATCCAGATTATGGTTCGTAGACTAGTCAATTCACTGATATTTAGGTTCACTGTATTTCTGACACATCCCTCATTACCACTGGCTAGAATTGATCCTCTGCGGACACTCCCTCGGCGCGGGCGTTGCTACCCTTTTGGCTTTAGTGAGTGCTATAGATCGTCGGATGTCTAACCACCCGTTCACACCCGTTCAACTTCTTTGAAGATGTGGGCGGATTCAACTACGTGCCTTACTGTCTCGTCAAGCGGACTTCCCGTTGACCGTCCCGTATCTGTTTACTGCATAGCACCTCCGTATGTCGAGTTTATTGACATTTCACACGTACCACCTTAATTATGATTGTCTAGATGTCTCACTGATGCAGACTTGAGTCGCCTGGCGTCCAGGTTGATCGTATCATTCATCTATTCAGATGATATTGTGTCTCGATTGTCGTTGGGATCTGTACGTGACATCCGAAATGCAGCTTTATGGCTCTGCGAGGCAAACGAGAGTGGTGGACGGGATGGATACTCTGTCGTAACGCATCGTACGAGGCAGTGGAAATCCGGAGAAGGTTCATCTGAGGACATGCATTGGGTGAGCACGTTCTTCACGATAAGTCTCACCAGGGTTTCTTAATCGTGGTCCTCACTCCATAAGTTTTCGGCGACAAGGAAGACACTTGAAGCAAACATGCAGATGGCAGACTTATTTCCTCCGGGTCGCGTCTTCTGGGCTCGTAGAGACGGGGATTTACCATATGCACAAAGACTTTCCGCTGCAGGCTCTAGCAAAGAAGCGGCAAAAGTTAGACTGTTTGAGGTACTGGACACTGAGAAAGTCTTCTCCCAGATTGTATTTTCCAAGAACATGCTCAGGTACACCCCTTACCCTTACTACCTACTATTGGTTTAGTAACATTTCCACATTAACAGCGCCCATCTTCCCCATCGTTACGATCAAGTGCTGCACGAACTGCTATAAGACAAACTTTGCACCGTCTGGACCGGAAACGGAAATAACTCTCACAACGAACACTTGCTTTATTTATAATCAACCATAATCAGCTGTATCTAATCGTTCATTGTATCCCATAAACCGATGCCGTAGTTTCATGACCGGGTCACGCGACCTGAATTGGATGCATCACTCCTGGCATCCGATTGATCAGGACGTCAGTGAACAAAAAAAATGTCTTCATCACATGCAGTCCCTGCTCTTGGGAGCCAATATTCTATGCTCCATCAATGGTGATTCATACTGATATCGGGTGGCGGGCCGACTGGCACGTGTAGCAGTGGAGTGAGTGTTTTCCATGAATCTGGTTTGACGTTTGATCATAATTTTGAGGAGATAGATCGAGCGAAGATGGTTCCTCCTGGGTCCTCGCACCCTGCGATCATTTCAAAGTAACAGATCGATCCAAGCTAGCACGGGTCGTACGATTCCCATCTACGACAGGACCCCAAGAGCCTCGGATTTGAGGTCCAATCTTAGTTCAACTTATGGATTCCGCGCTTAAATGGACCAGCATCGAGGGAAAAAGGGGAATCCCAGCTTGCAAATTCAAATATTATGACCGAGCAAGTACTGGTTGGTAATTGAGTGCTGCAACATGGAAGAATAACCAAAAAGTACCAATATGACAGTATTGCATCTACATAAAACCTAGATCATGTCGGGCACCAGACGGTCCTTCAAGCGGCGTGATTTTCACTAGTACAGAACACGGACGAAGCCATTACACGCAAGATGATGACGTGTGAAACGAGAGGGCATCCCTGCAGAAGTACGCGAGAAAGTATTGAGTTACGAAGGACGGGGATACGAAAAAGGTGACCAAGTAGACGACGACCATATGTACCACTCAGTCTTGATCCGTCTGGTCTCTTGGTCGGTACTTGATTCCTCGACTCTCAAGTTCGGCTTCGACGTCTTCTGGAACATGTCCCTTGACTCGCACGGCGTACATGCCTCGTACATATTTGGCTGGGGACGGGATCAACGACCGAACAAGTCCGAAGGGTACACCTCACGCACACGTCCTCTGCCAGCGTGCCACCCAACTGGATTCCGGGTCAATAACCGCTATGATACCATCAAAGTATGTCGTGGTGCAGACGGCTATGCGGTCGGGGGATCCTTTCATCTGGTCAAGGAAGCAATTGAGTGGAGATCATGGAAAGTACTCGAAGACGAACTTGCATGATCTCTTCGCAATTCGGGCATCCATTTTTTCTGAAGTCCATAGGGTGCTGAATTATTGAACACAGCAAGCAGGCTCTGAGCTGCTTTGATTTTGCTTGTGAAGGGATTGCGGCCATGGTGTTGTTCGTCGAGGAGTTCAGTTGCAGCCACAAAGCACTTTGCGCTTACATAACCTGCGACTGCAATTGTTGGTAGCGGCCCAGCTACAACACTCTATACCTACGATGATGACGGCGCATGTTGCTCTCTTAGCTTTACTACCACTTACCGGCGTTTTCGCATTCTCAAACACAGTGCCTTTTGTCGCTTGGTCTTCTCAGAGGTATTCTTACCGCAGTGTGTTAAAATCCTCGTTCAGTGTCTGAGTCATGTCCTGTTCTAGGTCGGATGTGTTCAGCAACCTCACTCCTGGCATACGTCCGAGCCACGATGCACTACTAGAAGATATATTTTTGAAAGGAGACCTTTGTTCGTATGACGCTGTCGTCGTGGTGGACCACCCGGGAGTAGGTCGCTTGCGCAAACACGCATCGTTCTATACAGATTAACGAACCCGCATAGGTGCACAGCTCTGATCTGCGGAGTCTCCAGCCCTCGTGTAAACTTGCAACCCTGATCAAAGACGCGCCGAGTTCACGTCAGCTACCCCATGTCGAACGCAGCTTGGAGCCTTCGCTTGAGGCTGCTGCACTTCTCATTAACCAGTGTGGTTCAATTCCCATTGATATTATCCCGGGATCTGCAGAGTGGGCCCTCGAGGCAGACAGAAAACATGTCCTTGCCATCTCAATGCCTCCGATTGAAGGGTCCGCTAGGTACAGGAAAGCTTTGATGGCAGAGCATGGTTCGTATTCCTTCGACGTATCCACTCTTTGTCTCTCATTCCATAAATCTCTAGAACAACTTCTCTCGATGGAGCTCGATAGGCTCGCTGCTCTTACTTCGAACCACCTTATCATCTATGCTGGTTCACGTACCCCATTGGAGCGTCGCCAGCTTCCGCCGCTTTCAGAGTTTGACTCGCCGCCTGACGCAGCGGTTCTTCCCAGCCTAACTGCTGGTGCCTCGCCCAAAGGGGGCATCCTTCACGATTACCAACTCCTCACGCCGGCTCTCATCACTTCGCTCCTTGTCGCGTTTTTCATTCTGGTACCAATCGTCATGATTGGCATAAATACACTTGCCAGCATACAATCCACTGTACGTTTCGAGGCACCAAAGGATTATAGCGCGCAAGAGAAGAAGATGCAGTAGTACTCCAAGAACGATCATTATATTAGCTTTGAGTAACGACTACATTGACATGGGTGCACTTAAGGAAGGATAAAAGATGCAATGATACGACAAGTACGGATACAACAATAATGCGAGAATGAGACCGGCGTGCAGATAAGCAATACTGGACAAAGGTGTCTAAGAAAGCTAAGGATTTCAGGGGGGCAAGAAACGCTCAGCGGCTATTCCGTTCCCTGCCGGAGAGCATCTTTCATCGATTCAAGTGCAGATAGATGCAGCGGAAGGATAGGGTATCCAAAGGGTCCCTTTAAACTTGCAAGAACAGCAAGTTCATAATAATTTTGCGTGATTTCCTGGGAGGTGACATCATCTGCGATAAGGAGGGAAGAACCTGGAGATTTACAGCTATGGAGAACGTGGATGTGAAGGGTCGAGCATGAAGAACCTGCACACTTGAAAGGAACGTAAAGGAGAACAGTCGAACGAACGGGAAGGAGGGGGCAGGCTGTTTCAGTGTTGGCTGCACCTTCGTCATCAGGGATGAAGGAGCAATCAACCCAGGGATGAGCTGGGGGAGAGGACAGGGGTATACGTATAGTAGGGTAGACCGCGTAAGTTGTAGCCGTGGTCACATCCACGTATAGTGACTTAGATAGTGACTCTTTCCCTGCAACACGTCGTAAGGGTGTTTGTTGTCCGGTACTAGGCTGGTATAGTTGCGTAAGCGACCATGAGATGCTTTGATCGACGGATAGGACAGTGACATGGAAAGGTGCGAGATCACGGCGAAGCGGCAATGCTGCAGCCAACTGATGAATCCATGCTGCAAGGGGATCAGGGATTATCTAGGGATATTGATTAAGAACGGACCATCGAGCTCCGCAGCGGACATAGGTCCCAGTTTAGATATCACTAAGCGCCACTCAATATTAGTTCTTCGGGCAGCTTGCAGTGCAAAGTTCCAGACTTGTAAGACAGCCGACGTTTCGACCCCATCCTGAGTTAACCAGCTCCCAAGGTCATAAGACTCGCCGCGTTGGTCGACACATGCTACCAAGAGCCATTTTCCACACGCAGAGAATCTATAGCCAACATGAAGAAAGGTATGACGATCCAGCACGTCCAATGTGCGGGCTGGACCCAAACTGAAGTGTACGACAGGCTTGGGAGGTCGCGCAAGTGTAAATGGTGGCTCCCGAAATAGTCCACAGGTTTCTCTGCCGGCGTCGAAAATTCTGCGTGACATGGTGCGATCGACTGGCTGGGGCACGCGATGATATATGGAGAAACAGAGCCTTTCGAAATCAGTCGCTCCAATGTCATGCGAGGTGATATGATGCTCGGGTATCAGTTGTAAGGTGATTGGATATTCAGAACGAAGTTTCTGCAGTCTCTTCATCGTCGAGGAAATTTGTCGGAGCAGAGGGGATGCGAGTGTCAACGCCGAGTCTGGTACCGCAATATAGAAGACAAGACCAGCCAGTTCGGAAGGCAAGTCTGCGGCAAACGAAGCTAGTGTACAACGGTTAGTAGAACATTTTAAACTAAGCGCACTGCATACTTAGATGTTTACGAAGGGAATCCAAGCGTAGAGCAAAGATACCATCCACAGAACAGAGGGAATGGCTTCCAGGAGTGTGAGCACCCAGTTGGCGTGCCTAAAAACCGGTTCAGCGGCAATTCAAAAGGACTACTGAGCAGGCGGACGCACGCTGTATGTTGTAGATAACTTCCTCAACCACCCTTCCGCCAACTGTTGCTTGCCCAAGCCATTGTCCTCAAAAAAGAGGAATGTGGTCAAATCTTTCTTGCCCGCTTGCGGTGTCAACCCGAGTTTCTCCCAGAAGCGCAGGGACGCGGGTAGTACTTGAATGATAGAGTCGCCCTTACCGACTGAAATCATCGGTGCATCCATGCGCCGAAGAAGCACTTGGTCCGGGGGTGTACTAGATACTTATTCAAGAAGGCGTCAGCAGACAGCTTCGGATGACAATAAGATATACATACTATGGTGCAAGGACGTCTGTAACTCGACTGGACCTTCAAGCTCGGGGAGACGCTCGATTATTTGAGTTAAAGTCGACACATCGGCTGGCCGGATGTCTGGTAGCTTATGCGGTAGACAATGTGCATTGCCAGTTCGCCATGCATCGGCAAATATGCCATTCTCAACAACCTCCCTAGCAATCATGCTCCCCACGGCTTCAAGAGACTTCGACTTTTCCGAAGTAATTGCGGCTGCAGGCGATACAGGTGTGGGAACCGATGTCGGGACGGGTATCGGGATTGTCATAGGTGCTACCGCTGCGCCAGGCGGTCGTAAAGGTTTACTAAGGGGAAGTAGGTATGGATGGGAAAACTGCATATGCAGCAAGGTTGGCCCGAGAGGCAGATATTTGGGGGGTGGTGTGGTGGTTCGAGAAGGGATAACGGGTTCGGCGCTGTCGATATCCTCATCATCCGAGGCTATCTCAGAGGCATCATCAACGTCAGGTGGTATACAATGCTCCACATCTTGACTATGTTGTAACCAGCTGGGACACCACCTCGTTCGGCGGGATCCTTGTTCGGAGCTCTTTCGTTTGACTCCAATTAACTTCTTTATGAGACCGATACGTGGGTCGGTCGCGATATTGTATTGATATTTCCAGTGGTTGGTTTGACTGGATGGCGAGAAGTGGGGTATTGGCTGCGTTCGGTCCTCCTCATCTGGCGGGCTAGGGAGGGCAAATTTACCCATGTGGTATTTGGAATCAGACAATCTGTGACTCTGGGCGAACGGGATTGGATCGAAGAAATTGGATACAATCGAAGATCCCTTTCTGTGCTCAAAAGACAATTTTACTCGAGGAGTCGTTGGTTCCGAATTCGGAGTAGGCTCCGGAGACGGCAATACCATGTCTACCCCAGTTGAGATTAGATCTTGCATGTGATACATTTCAGAAAACCGAGGTGTGAAGGGATCCATAGTGCCAGTTGCAATGGTAAATGGGGATGGCTGTTGCTGACCTGCGGTAACATTGGTAGTCACCGAGAAAGTCGCATCTCCAAGAATGGATGATGGGAGCCCTATTGGTACAGATCTTGAAAGCGGAGAACCAGAGGGCTCGCCCAGTGAAGGTGCAATGGGCCGAGATGCTCGAGCACTTCCAGACGGTCGATCAAAGAAATCAAAATCGTCCTCGGTGAATATGAACCCATCCTCGAAGTCCATGTTCGCATGCGCTGTGCTAGTGACGCCACCACCGCCTCCAGCACCAATATCATCCACATTCATGTCAAAGCCGATACTATACGCTTCGCCAAGGTTCATGAAATCATTGGAAGGCCGTGTCCAAGCAGTATCAATAGTTGCAAATGGATCAAAAGATGAATCAAGGGGTGGCGAGACGGATTCTGCTTTTGACGCTAAAAGATGGGGGTCGGGGACGACAGTAGATTCCACGCCGCAGGTAATAGGTTGTGTGTTTGCCTTTCCCAAGGCCGAAGGGGGAGAGGGATAAGGTGGGGCAAGGTTGGCGTCTGGCGTGACCACGGCTGGTACTTGGACGGTGTTTGTCAACATCTGGGCTTCACCTGCTGCAAGGCTTCCGTTGGTCGGAGTCGCTGGAGAGTTGCCGGTTACGGTAACGGAAGTTGAAGATAAAATAGTGCTAGTGGAGGGCGTTCCCATAGCTCGCGGGGAAGCGGATGGCTGTGTATTTTCACGTTCTCTTCGAATACGCTCGCGCTCCCTTTCGCGTTCTTTTGCGACAGATTCCACATACAGCCCTATTTCCGTGACTACACTCTCGACTTTCGATGATTTTGAAAGAGTCAAGCAACGAAAGGCACGAACAGACTCTGATGTTGGTGACGCACAGTGACGACGTGAGATAGGTCTCCCAGGAAGGACTGAAGGAAGAGGTGTAGCAAGGATAGTTGTTTCATCGGATGAAGATAGGGCATGCGCGACGGGCGGCGGCGGGGGTGGAGGCGGGGAGGGCTGAAGTTGAGGCGGTAGCTCTGGTAGGTAAGGAAGGGGTTGCCGAGCATGAGAGGACTGGGAGGTCGCTGTAAACGCAAGACAAAGGTGTAATGGCCAGATAATCGCTACACCTTTGTCTTCACCATGCTTGTTTTGGACAGCTATCCAGGCGATAATATACGCCGGATTAGTGCATTTAGGAGTGCCTGAACGAAAAGTGTTCTGTCTCTCGGAATGCGCAGCGAGGAGGGATGATTTCCAATCACCCGCACCGAGCCCAACAAGTGATTGCTCGAACTGGGAGGTGATCCCCGAAGTAGGGCCCTTGTATACCGACAAGTAATACGACGGAACTCCAAAGGGTAGGAGTGTTATCGGTGTGCCAGCAGCTAATGGGAGACTAAAATCGAGGGGGAGAAAGTCGGTCAGACGGAAATGCGAGTATACCTCGAATCTGGATGCACTGAGGTGCACTTCCAGCTGGCAATGTACGAGCGGCCTGCAATGGTCAGTATCAGTTCTGTGACAAGATATGAACCGTACCTGAGTCTCGCCCCATTCAGCCAGTCCGTCGCCCATTCGTTCGAAATGGGTGAGGGGGCAAGTAAAAACCCATCCATCAACCGGTGAGCCGAACAACCACCAATTGCCTCCTTGGAGACTTTGGTGATGTCGTCAATGATTCGACTGCGAATAGCGTTCACGAAGCGAGAGTAAATTATACGGAGAGGCTCGCGTGGTAGGAGGTTGGATGCTGAGGAATCCCGATCACTGGTCGAAGAGCGCGTCCAGTCAAGGCAATAGGGGCAGGGGGTCGGCTGGGCTGCGCATTCGAATGAACAAGGATAGAGACCTTGGGGATCGAAATGTGACGCATCTGAAGCTGGGCCAGTCATGAGTTACCAAGGATGGGAGGATACGGGCACAGCGAAGCACCCCGGCAGGTCGCTGTAATGAGGGAGCACTTACCAACGAGCCCGTCCAATGATATCGCTCTCAATGCGGAAAGACAGGCATCGGTCCGATCAAGGGATGTGAACATAAAAGCATGGAGAACGGAAGAGACGCCGTCGATGTGGGTATGAGGTATTATAGACTCCAGGAGAGCAAGGGAATCATTCCGCAACACCAGTTGTCTGCGACCAAACTCGAGGAGGTCGTAGGAGTTGCCACCGTCGGCGGCAGGGACGAAAGTGACATAAGCTATTCGAGAACTAGCTGGCAAATAGATGAGAGAAGAAAGTAGTTTGTCCGAGGGGGTCACCGGGGTCGGCGCATGAGCGGGCGGCGCGGATGGATGCGCAGTAGCATGACTATCGTGTTTCTGGGCCATGTAGCGCGATGTGGGCACGGCAAGCAAGATGGGACGTGTCAGTGGTCGCAGGCAGTTCCACAGCGACAACGAATTGGCCGGAGGCGGTCGGGGCGATGTGCTAGGCCAGTCGGTGTGCGCTCCTCCGCGTCTTTCACGAGCTCATCGTCGCCGACGTCGCCGCCACGAATGGGGAATATACTTATTTTCGAGGATAACACCAAAACAGGATATATCCAATTACATAATACCAGCAAGCAAGGTGAAGGGCAATGCGTGCGCCACACGCTGTTCACTGTGCGCCTGCCTTTGTGAATCCTCGTCAAAAAGTATGCAGCCCACTTCCCGCCCCGCCTCGACTTCGACCCGTCCTGCAGCATCTCCCCATCCAAGGGCCCACCTAAATCAGATCAACACACAGACAAAACTACTCGACACCGTCCAAGGCCGCATTCTCTGTGTTGCAGACATCCGTGGCCGTCTTTCCGCCCTCAATGACCTTGCGCGCGAAGCCAACGCAAAAGCAGTCATACACACCGGCGATTTCGGTTTCTTTGGTTAGTGATCCGCACCCCTGCTTTCAGTCCCAATTTTATTCGCCTCTAACGCGTCTGCTTCCCCCAGAGGGCAGCAGTCTCGAGAGAATCAATGACCGTACCCTCCGTCACCTCACAATGTATTCTCCCCTCATTGCTACCGCTCAGCGCAACCATCTCCTATCCCCGGACAATACCCCTGCCAACATTCGTTCCACTGTAGACATCTCCCTCATATCCGAATTTCCTCTCTTGCTCTCAGGTCAAATCAAGCTACAAATCCCCGTGTTCACTGTTTGGGGTGCTTGCGAAGATGTTGTCATTCTAGAAAAATTTCGCACCGGCGCCTATACCATCGATAATTTGCACGTGGTAGACGAAGCCACGACGCGTTGCCTCGATGTGGGTGGTGTCAAGTTGCGGCTTCTCGGGTTAGGAGGTGCTCTCGTGCCACATAAAATGTTTGATAATGGTGATGGAAATGCTACTATCGCTGGTGGCCAGGGCACCATGTGGACCACGGCTCTTCAGATCGGCGAGCTCGTCGACACCGCACAACGAGTGTTCGATCCCTCAGAGACGCGTCTCCTGATCACACATGCAAGCCCAGGTCGGGAAGGAATTATTGCCCAACTCGCCCTCGTCCTCAAAGTTGACCTCACCATTTCTGCGGGTCTTCACTTCCGGTATGCAACCTCCTACAATGAGTTCAGCGTGCAAGGTGATTTCGAAGGATTCCGTCACAAGTTGCTTGTAGGCAAGGAG
>JBBPTE010000021.1:15354-35782 GCA_038093935.1 Tylopilus cf. pallidocervicolor | reverse complement strand
CGCGATAATGGACGCATCTTATCTTTTATTCTTCACAGACCCAGCACAAGAGTGCACAGTAGGACTCATAGTTTCCCCCACGGGAACTCGGGATCACTAAGTTCCGTCTGACTCTGAGATACTCGCCCAATCCGGATCTTAACGGATTTAGGATACGGAGATCTCCGTCACTTTATTCATTTCCGCCCTATGCCTTGACGGCAACGGCATCCATTTCCCACCACCACATCTATGATGAGGCGTTCTACATTCATTACTGCTCAGGGCTATGCCCAACTTCCATTCTTTTCATTTCTGTTCCACAGCCTCGACGGCTTCTCTTCTTTTTGATCCCCGCTGCTGCGGGATGACTCACACCTTATCTCGGCTATGCTGAGTACGATATGCCATTGGCTAGTATAGACTACTATCCGGACTTCAGGATTGGTTGATAGCTGTAGTCCAAAACATGTACATACAGCTTCATAGTCTATATATACCAAGAGGCACTGAGGCTACGGTCCTCAGTCTAGTCTCTTGGAGATTTCCCTCTAAGCGACTTTTGATTCTGAGTACTAGTGCATCCCTAAGGCTTCGCTCACTGTGATCTCGCCATATAGGTTGTTTCACATTGAGACTCTCACCTGATCTGAATCTTAACTGATCTAGGATATGGAGATCTCTGACACTTCTTTTTCATTTCTGTTTTACATTGAGATGATATTCATTTTCCATTGCCACATCTATGATGGTGTTATGCTTGACCTGGATAGGGGTGAACATAGCCTTAGGTGGAGGCTCATGGACTGTGGTAGGTTCTGGAGAATGTCTGGAGAGACACAACTATTATGGAATGGTACACTTTCTGGTTCGAATACAATACTTTGATTTCTTCTTCTTTAGAGTACCAGTCCTTTCATAACAAGGACACTCTGGCTTTTGGTATAGTTGCTATGGGGCAACTCATCAAGGAGCATCTTTACTGCCTCGTTGACGACCCCATCATTCCATGTATGTTAGGAGATCGCACCCAATCTCCCTAGAACAGCCTCTTTTCATTTCCATAGATATAGCTTGCCTTGAGGTCTTCGTTCAAACCTTCTTACCTTGAGGTAACCACATGTCCTTCATTTCCATTGGATGACTTGTTCTGCAGTAAGCACAGCCCAGCCTTGAGGAAACCTCATGGCCTGGTCCATGCTCAATTCCCAGTAGTATAAAGGATAATCACTTGTACTTGATACTGTAGCTAGTTCTACGCAATCATACCAAGTGACAAGTGAACTAGTGAAGGACTCTAAGGAAGCAAAGCAACAAACAAGACTTAGGAAGAAAGACTAAAAGAATCAAGTTCTCACTCTTGCAAGATTTGCTTCAAACTTGGCTTAATGTTAACAACAACTAGGTGGATTCTGGGAAATGTCTGAAGAGATGTGACTGAGGGTTTTGGGAATGTCTGGGAAGATGCAACTAGGTGGGTTCTGGGAAACGTCTGAAGAGATGCAACTGAGGGACTGAGGACCATCAACCTTCTAGTGATGAGAAGGGAGGTAACAATAAAGGTTGTTCTGAGGTTCGAGGGGACTAAGGAGCTGTCAACCTTCTGGTGAGGAGAAGGGAAGTGAGAGACTAAGAGGAGATGACTAAGCGAGCCAGCCACTAGGTTCAATGGAAGAACCAGGTATATTCCTAAGAAAGAACTAGCTAAGGAACATGGGTAGTTCTATGGAGTTTATATACCATTGGAGTATCTAGTATTGGTAATCAAAGGGAAGGCCATGAAAGGTTGAAGAACAAGTATGAGTCAATGGAAGAAGGTGAATGGTGACAAGATAAGTGGGTAGTTGGCTGGTAGTGACTAAGGGGGTGGTGAGGTAATCAGCCAGTGGTGACAAAGGAAGAATGAGTAATCGGCCGATGATGACAAAGAGGAGATGAGTAATCAGCTGATGATAATGAAGAGGAAATGAGTAAACATGGTGATTAAATGAGAAGCAAGCAGAAATGAAAAGAAAGGACACAGCCTAGCTGTGGCAGAGTGGGAGCGAAGCCATCAAGGTTATGAAGTGGAACTTAAAGGGGTGGCTGAGATCTCCATATCCTAGATATGAGATCCAGATCAGGTGATGGGTGGGCATCAAAGTCTAGGAGCTTTGGGCAAATCCATGGGGGTTGTTTCCAAGGAACTCTGGGAAGAAGAAGTTTTGGAGTTCAGTTCTAGAGGGATGGAGTCTAACATTGGGATTGGCATTCCTGTGCTAGAAGCTTGGAAAGTGATGCTGCTCATAGCCCAGTTAATCAATGAATTGTAGCAGGCAAGCCAGCAATGTTCTAGTACTAGTGAGCACAAAGAATCCAACAAGGTTACATAAAATGTATTGAAGGTGGTTTTGCCCATAGCAAAGGAAAGTGTTAGGTCTACAGTGGAAGAAATTGAAGTGGAAGAGGATTCATTGAAGAGATGGAGGAGAATCGGAAAAATGGAGTATGTAGGAATATTATGCTTTTCTACAAAAGCAAAATCTATAAAACAATGAGTAGATCTGGAATCAAGAAGAGTAGATATATTGGAGATAGAGAACTGTAGAAGAGAAACAAATGGACGGAGAGAATAAGGATTGGAGAGAGCAGATGTGTTGAGACAAAGCTCTAGAAGAGCATAGTCTGGAACAACACAACTTCCAGCCTGTGCTTTGCTGGAGTCACACTCTATTTTTTTGCCTTGAAGGAGGCAGAGCTCATGGCAGGTGCTGCAGGAGTAGTAGTGGTAGCATGGGCCTTTGAAGCTCTAGAGGTGGACTTCAAACATTCCTTGGCAGTATGCCCAGACTGTTTGCAGAAGAGGCAGAGTCCAAGTTTCATTTGGCATTGACAATCCTCAGGGAGGAGTTTGTTGTCCTTGCCAAGCTTGGATGAGATTGAAATGGCCAATAAGCGAGTAGCTAAGGAACTAAGCTTCAGATTGCAAGGACTAGACAAGAGAGGTTGAGAGTCACTTGAAGGAAGAACTCCAAGAGACTAGACTGAGGACTGTAGCCTCAGTGTCTCCTAGTATATATAGACTATTGACATGTATGTACATATTTTGATTCTACCCTATCAACAAATCCTGAAGTCCAGATAACAGTCTATACTAGCCAGTAGTGTTTCAAGCTCAGCACAGCCAAGATAAAAATGAGTTAGTCTGCAGCAGTGGAGATCAAAAGGAAGAGAAGCCATTGAGGCTGTGAAGTGAAGATGAAAGAATGGAAGCTAGGGCATAGTCCTGAGCAGAAATGAAAGTGTAATACCTCATTGTAGATGTGGTGGTGGAGAATGAACACCGTCAAGGTGTAAAGCAGAAATAAAGAGAAAAGGTGTCAGAGATCTCCATATCCTAAATCAGTTAAAATCTGGATCAGGTGAGCATCTCAGTGACAGATGGAACTTAGTGATTTCAAGTCCCAGTGGAATGAGACTGCAAGTCCTACCATGCACTCTTGTACCAGGTCTGCAAAAGATAAAAGATAAGATGCATCTGTTGTTGCAATAAGATAAAAGAAAAGGAGAAAAGTAACTAAGTCCATCCTACATTGTATAGTGGTTGCAACACTTCCCCCCTCCTATGGATCACATTCCAGGTGATCAAAGGGGATTTCAGAGTGATGATGTATTTCTCTGCAGAGGTTGTTTGTAGGTTTGAATAAAAATAGAAAATTGGTGGGGTTGATAGAAAGGGTCTGGGGGGCAGCCAGGTGATGGGCATGAAAGTTTTGGATAGCTTTCTGCATATTTGTCAGGTTACCAATGGGTTCCCACATACAATCAGTCTTATTGTAGCTCTGCCAGTGAATTAAATATTCTAAATGGCATCTCCAGTAGCATGAATCAACAATATAGTCAACTTCCCACTTGTTGTCTCTGTCCTCTGTAACCTATATGGGGCCTGGGTGTCACACTGGTTGGCCTTCAAGGCATTCCTTGTATGGCTTAATCCAGGATACATTGATTGTGGGATGTATTCACATTGAGTAGGATAGCTGTAATGTGACCACATTTGGTCCTGACAAGGCAGTGATAGTGTATGGTCTGAGCCATTGCTCCATAAGTTTGTGGCTGGCACATGTTAATTTAAGGTTCTCCATTAAGAGCCATACAAGGTCTCTGATAGTAAAAGCTGGTGCTGTGGACTGGTGTCTATTGGCTTGATGTTTCATGCGTTCTTGCACATTGGTGATGTTCCTTTTCATGTCAGAGAGAAGCTTTAGATAGTCATCAGCAGCAGGTGCTTTGCTTTGTGCGGCTGATGTGGTGGAGGGTCCTGTCCAAATGGAATAAGGATGTGTTATCTCAAAGGGGAACTTCTTTGTGGCAGAGTGCTTCTTCTGATTAATGGAGAATTGAGCAAGTGACAGCCAGTCTGCCTACTCATTTTGCCTGTCAAAGCAATAAATATATAGGAACTTTCCGACTTCCTTGTTTACAATCTCAGATTGTCCGTTCATTTGAGGATGGAAGGTGGTCAAGAGTTTAGTTTCTATACCAAGCCTGCAGTTAATTTCTTGCATTACCTCCAATGTGAATTGGGGTCCATGGTCAGAGGTGATCATTAATGGAAGTCCGTGATGCTTCCAAACGTTGTTCATAAATAGTTTAGCCATTTTCAGGGCAGATATATTTTTTGTGCAGGAGATCAGTTCTACTTCTTTGCTGAACAGATCTACTACTGTCAAGATAGTGTTGAATCCTTGGGAGAGGGGGAGGTCTGTGATGAAGTCAGCGGTAATATATTCCCAAGGGTGTTCAGGGATCGAAAGTGGTTGAAGGAGCCCACTAGGGGCTTGATTGGATCCCTTATGCTGTTGACATGTGTCACATTGAGCAACATAATCTTTGACCATTGAGGTCATGCCCAGTCAGAAATAATTACATCTAAGTATTTCCAGGATCTTTTGGTAACCCAGATGGCCATGAACTGGGAGATTGTGAGCAGATTGGATGATTGACATCCTTAATAAGTTAGATGGAGGGACATAGAGACAACCTTCTTCATTGAAAAGGCAGCCATTGCATTCTTCTCATATGCCGTATTTGTATTTGAGATCTCATATATCTCATTCAGATAGCTTACACGTTTCGAGGAATATGTTATGTCTAATTTGAGACCCTTCATCATCAATAGAGACTGTGGTTGAACATATTGACTCCGAAGAGATGACTAAGACATTTTGCATGGAGATTTCTTCTTCAGAAATTACTGTAACCCCTTTGTTGTCATCTTCTATTTCAATTGCATGATCTTCTTTTCTAGAGAGTGCATCAGCTTTAGCTATGGAAGCTCCAGGCTTATGGATCCAGATGGCATTAAATCTAGATAGATACTGAGCCCATCAGGCTTGTCAGCAGTTGAGATCCTGTCTTGTCATGAAGAATTGTAGGTTGGCATGATCATTCCAGATCTCAAAAGGGTGTCTTGCACCTTCTAGGTAGTGACACCATTGCTCTAGGGCTTGGATAACTCCTAGCATTTCTTTGTCAGCAATGGGGTAGTTTTGTTCCTGGTCTGTCATCAAGTGGCTGGAATAGGCAACTGGATGCCATTTGCCTTCCTTCAGTATAGATAGTACAGCCCTTGTGGCATAATTGGAGCTGTCAGATTTGAGATGGAATTGACAATCAATGTCTGGGTAGGCAAGAACCAGCATGGTGGTGAAGTGGTGTTTGAGCGTATCAAACACTTCTTGTTGAGCTTCACCCCATATGAAAGGGATGTCCTTCTTCATGAGATTATTAAGTGGTCTAGCCACTTTTGAATAATCTTTGATAAATCTCTGATAGAAGTTAGCTAAGCCCATAAAACTTCTTACTCCATGGAGGTTCTTTTGGGCCAGCCATTCTAAGATTGCTTGGACTTTGGCCAGGTCCATTTTAATTCTGTCCATAGAGATGATCATACCAAGGAAGTCCCTGCAGCTGGTGTAGGACTTCAAGAATGATATGATCATGTTTGGCTTGATTGTCCATTTTGGTAAATATCATCAAATCATCTATGTAGACCACCACAATGTTGTCCATGTAAGTGAAGATTTTATTCATCATTGCTTGGAAGGTGGTGGAGGAATTGCATAATCTAAAGTACATGACTAAGGGTTCGAATGTGCCTTTAAAGCAGACAAAAGCAGCTTTCCATTCGTCATCTTCCTTGATCTGGATGTTGTTGTAACCCCAGCAGAGGTCCATTTTTGTGAATAATTTCACTTCTTGAAGCTTGTCAACAAGTTGGAAGATGAGTAGGAGAGAATAATTATTTTTAACCATGTGTTCATTTAGATAACAGTAATCCTATACCATGCACTTCTTTCTGTCCTTTTTTGGAATGAAGAATACTGGAGAAGTCTAAGGGGACTTAGAGGGGTGGATCTAGCCCTTGGCCAATTGGTCATCTAAGAAGGCCTTGACTTCTTCTTGTTCCATAACCAAAAGGGGAATTATTCTATCCTTTTTCAGTTTAAAGGTATCTTTGAGATCAATTGCATGATCCCATGGTTTTCTAAGCAGCATGCATTCTGATTCTTTCTTTGAGAACACATCAGCATATTCTAAGTATTCTTTCAGTACCAAGTCTTTGGCTCTAGGTTTCAGAGCTTGATCCTGTGAAGTGTCTCATGCTTGTTTCTTTTGTTCTAATTGTGCTTCCAGCACTCTAATGGTGGCATGCACTTCATATTGGAGTGCTTTCTCCTCCTTTTCTGTGAGTTGCAAGGCTAATGGTTTACTTTGTAACAGGTGACAGTGGCGGGGGCAGTGTGTCATGTGGACTGTATCCTGGGTCCAGTCAATTTTGAGATTATGACATTTTAGCCATTCATATTCTAGTATGAAAGTATTCTTCCCTAGATTGGTGACTTTCACCATAGCCTTTTTGCAGTGTCCCTGGAACTCTATTACTAGCTTTGCAGCATGGAAAATAGATCCTGTAGAGCTTTTGGTTCTATCAATGTTATATATGGAAATTTTGTGTTGGAGTTTTATGAGGAGAAGATTGGTGTCTTGTGCCCATTTTCAATCAATAAATATAGCATTGGCACCACTATCAAGTAGTGCTTTCATAGGGGTATAGTTATCTTCATGGTGATTAGTGAAGGAAGCAATATGGATGTCAAGAAGGATCTTGTGATCCTGGTGGAGGTTCTGGACAAAGATGTCTTTGGGAAACTCCTCTTCCAGAAGTCTGTGTGGAGTTGTAGATTTAGAAGAATTAAGCACCAGTGTAATGCCCTGGCCAAGCCTTTTAGAGGACTCTCCTATTGGCAAGAAAGAATCTGTTAAATTAGGAGATTGTTCAGAGATGTCTGAGGCATCTATTTCCATACATTCATCATTTGTAAATAAAAAGAATCGATTTGGTGAAGAAATTTTTTGTGTTTTTTGTATGTATTTTGAAGAAAAAGATTTCAGACAAAAAGAAATATTGTTTGAGCCCTTACCATTCCCGATATGGCTTAGGCTTGGTCTTTTCCTGACTTTGAAGCCAAATTTTTGTAATCCCAGAACCAAGCCTGGGCAGCTTCAAAATCCATTCCTTGAATATTGGCCATGTAATCATGGCCTTTTCCTTTTGCTTCTTCCCTTGGGGAAGGTGCAGCATTAGAGTTGGTCTGACTCCTTGGTGCAGAGCAGACATATTTGTTTGTGGTGCTTTTATCCTCATCCAAGAAGGTTGTGCCATTGTTGGTGGCATGAGCTTGGCAGGCCTTTTTCTTTGAACAGCCCCTCTTATGTGATCAGTCCTTTACTGACTTGTATCCACACTCCAGACATTTCTTTAATTCTGAATGTTTGCAATCCATAGTGAAGTGTCCTTTTTCTCTGCACCCATAACATTCATGGGTGGAGGATTGAGTGGCATTGATATCCATGGCATTTGGATCATGCATCCTAGTTCTTAATTCAGCACCTCATATGGTGCCTTGTGCCAGTAATTTCATAAGATTTTCTCGCTTGCCTTGCTGGTAGAGGTAAGCAGTGAAGGTGTCCACGTTTTGGGGGTAGTCTTTTTGTCATATGTAGCATTTGACGATTTCCTGATTGGCATGATGGTAGAGGAGGTTGATCAGGTGAGCTTTGTCCAGCCTGGCAATGAATTGGTGTGATTCAAACTTTGACAAGAACATTGCCATGTCTTGCTTTCCTTGTACAAGGTGTAGCAACTGTTGTTTGTGCCACTCCTTGTTATTGAGAGGTCTGAAGTGCAACAGCATGACTTTGGAGAATTCTTCCCAAGAGGGCCATCCTCTTGTCTGTGTGCCTTGGTAAATTGTATTGGCGACTCTTGTGGCATTGCCCTTCTTCATTCATGATAGTATGGCCTATACAGCCAATTGGTCAGCAAGAGCAATGGGGTTTTCTTCCTTCCACATGAGGACCTTTCTCCACCACTTGTTAAAGACTCATCCCCTGGTTTCGTCAAAGTCCCCAGGGTCTGTGATTATTTTGGAGAGCTTTGGTTCTCCACAGAGAGCTGCTTCTGGAGCTCAGGCAGGTATTGCCACAATTTGATCCTCAGCCTGAGTGAGGTTATTTCTTAGGAGTTGAATAGCTGCTTGTTGGTGGTTAATGATTTCAGACATTCTTTCTCTTTGTCATCATGCTGAGAGATGGTTCTCTTCTGAGGCTTCTAGATATAGTCATAATTGAGCCACTACTTTGATGATATTGGAATCATTGTGTAGGCTTAGAGCTGTGAGGCTTGCCACGAGTGCTAGAAGAAGTGCGGTTTGGAGGGTGGACAAAGAGTTCACTGGTTGGCTTTCAGACATTTTCATAGATTGTTAAAGTATATTTCTATTTAGAAAAACTTCTTGTAGTCAACCCTTTTTACCAGCCTAAGTCTTTTTGCTGTTGCCAGAATATGATATCCCAATGCTGGTCCTTCTTCAATTCTGAATGCGCTCTGAATGTACCTCTTCCTCTGCCATTTTATAGGATAAGGAGGTGGGATAGGAGTCAAGGAAGAAAGCAGACTGGATGAAGAGAGACTCCATTTCTTTGAGGGGGCAGGTAAGAAAAGGCTTAATCTTATTGGGCTTTCTTTCCACTTGATAGGCTGAGTGGAGGTTGTTTTCTCTGATGGGGTGTTATAGAATGCATGGTCGAGAGGAGGGAGTCAGGGCCCTTGGACAGCTGTAGGGTTTAGTGATGGAGTGCAGGGGGTTGATGCTAAGTCATTGAGATCGTTGGGGTCAATCTCTTCTTTATATGGGCTTAAGGAGGAGGCCTGTTCCTCTGCCAATCTTTCTAGGAGTTGATCAATGAGGGTGTGAAATTGGAAGTGGAGAGGGATGTTTTCTTGTCCTGATTCATTGTCTGAGTTCCGTAAGAAGCTGTCTAACTGATCTCCAGACTCTAGCTCCAATAGTCCAGCTTCTACTGCTATCGCTAGCTGTTCCTCTTCTACTACATTAATTGGCTATGCTAAAAACCAAGCAATATGGTGTGCATACTATGCAACACTAGCAGGCATAGAAGGGAAAGATCTATGAAAATTAATTAGCACTTATGTGCATACTACAGTTAGTCACTGTGCTCGATTTGGTGGATGGTTTGTAAGTTACAATGTACTCTTGTCTTTGAGCATGGGCAAGATGAAGGAGTGATGAGTCTAGTCTAGTGAAAAGGCTGATAAGTGAGTAGCTGAGGAACTAAGCTTCAGGTCACAAGTACTAGACAAGAGAGGTCGAGAGTTGCTTGAAGGAAGAACTCCAAGAGACTAGACTGAGGACCATAGCCTCAGTGTCTCCTGGTATATATAGACTATTGACATGTATGTACATATTTGAATTCTATCCTATTGATAATCCTGAAGTCCAGATAATAGTCTATACTAGCCAGTAGTATTTCAAGCTCAGCACAGCCAAGATAAGAATGAGTCAGTCCATAGCAGTGGAGATCAAAAGGAAGAGAAGCCATTGAGGCTGTGAAGTAGAGATGAAAGAATGGAAGCTAGGACATAGCCCTGAGCAGAAATGAAAGTGTAATACCTCATTGTAGATGTGGTGGTGGGAAATGAACACTGTCAAGGTGTAAAATGGAAATGAAGAGAAAAGGTCTCAGAGATCTCCATATCCTAAATCGGTTAAGATCTGGATCAGGCAAGCATCTCAGTGACAGATGAAACTTAGTGATCCTAAGTCCTGGTGGAATGAGATTGCAAGTCCTACCATGCACTCTTGTGCTAGGTCTGCAAAAGATAAAAAATAAGATGCGTCCATTGTCGCAATAAGATAAAAGAAAAGGAGAAAAGTAACTAAGTCCATTCTATGTTGTATAGCAGTTGCAATAGAGATGATGTTGGAGGTGGAAGAGTTGGTACCCTTCTTGTCGTTGTTTTCTCTGAAGTTGGAGGCAGAATCAGAGATGAAGGTGGAGGAGCCTTTGGACTTATCATCCTTGGGCTTGGAAGTCAAAGAGGTGTTGGATGACGTAGATGATGATTTCATCACGGAGAAGCTTGTGTTGCCCATGTATAATTCTGAGACCTTGGCAGCATACAGAATTTCTTTCTTGTGCTTCCAATACCTGTGGTCAATTTGTTGGGCAAGCTCTCGGAGGTTGCAGAGATTGTCTGGCTTGCCTTGATGAGACAATTTGTCCTTGATGCAATCTGGAAGTCCGATATAGAAACTCTGGTGGAGTGTGCCAGCACCCCAATCACAGACTTGGCTTTCCAAACAATTCCATTCAACAATATACTTGGAGATCTGGTGGCTGTCCTTCATGCAGAGTTGCTTAAGTTGAGCTTCCACATCAGCAACAGGATTGTGCAGACTGAAATTAGACTGTAGTTCAAGGAGGAAGTCGAGCCAACTATCCATCCAGAGTGGGTGGGCTCCTGGAGCCTCATGTCCGAGGAGGTCCAGTTTGAAGTATTCAAGTGCAATGCCCTTGAGGTAGGATTAGGTGAAGGTGACCTTCTGTCAGTCCCTATGGAATGACTTGGGATTTGCCTGGAAGATAATCTCACATTGTATGATGAAAGAACAGAGTTTCTTTGGGTCAGTCCCATTGAAGAGATCTGGTTTCCAGACCTTAGGCTTCAGATCTTTGGAGCTCCATTTTCTGATTGCTTGTCAAGTCATGTGCCTAATGACATCAGCCAGTTGAGTGAATGGCTTGAATATGAGCAGGACTTCATTATGGTCTTCTTCATTAGGATGGGCCTAGAATGGGTCCAGACTCAAAGCTCAACTAGAGGGAGGTGAGGAGTTGGAGGGGTTGTTACCATCATTACCATCTCTGGGTTCTAGAGTGTCTGGTTGACCTGGAAAGTTTTCTTGTTGATCGTCTTCTTCCAAGATCCTAAAGCGAGGAGGTCTTGAAGACTGATCTTCAAACAAGTCAGGTAACTCCATTAGCAGAGACAAGGCATCCATGCCCCAATGTATGGAGATGGATGGGGTGGAAGGTCTGGCAGTGAGGCTGATAAATTCACCTGGAATGCTTCAATGACTGCCAAAGACAAAGTTGAGAGCACCTCAGCAGGAGGAATGGGTATGTGTAGCCATGTAGGAAGGTAATGGGTCTTTGCAAGTGGGAGTATGAATATACTGTCAAAGTCTGGTCCTCCAGTGCAAGTCTGAGAGGTCTGGAGTTAGCATATACAGAGAAAGGGTTGGAGTAAGGACTTGGCACAGGACTTGTATGTCATGCCCTTGCAAAGACTTGTGTTCTTGATTTCAGAGGTTGGAAATTCAGAGATAAGAGAGAAGGTAAGAGAGACAGAGGTAGGAAGACTAAGCACGAGAGGATAAGACTTAAGTTGATATTCATACTAAAGTATATTTTGGAGTTTGTAGGACTTTATATACTAGAGTATGTATCAGAGTTTGGAATAAGGAATGGAGATAATTAGGAATGTGATACAGAGAGACTGAGTAATCAATAGAATATTGGAGTTTGGAGGTAAGAAAGTGCTGGAGGGCGATATACTAAAGAATGTAGTGTTATGAATAATAGGCTAAGATAAAAGAGATTGAGGCAGAGGCAGTAACAGAGGTATGATTCGGAGATGTCAACTCCAGATACTTAATCACATGCAAATTACCTTGTCCCAGAGCAGTGCTTGACCTAAATCAGAATAGATTATAGTTTGGGTGGTGCTCAGAATATGGTAAGAGGGTCTTGTATGAGAAAGTAACTTGTATGGAGTGGAAGTGCAGACATCACCTGAGTTGTATGGAGTTGCCTTAGGGGCTTCAGCATGGATATGACATGCTCTGATAGCTGTGCAGCAAGCTGGCACATTTCAAATTTTGTAAGGAAGGCAGTTATATTTATCTTCTCTTGATATAAGAAGAGCAGCTGTTGTTTGTGCTACTCTTTATTGTTGATTAGTTGAAAATGTATGATTAGGGTGCACTTGAAATCTGCCCATGCTGGCTATCTGTTGATTGCTGCAGCTGTGACAATAGTATAGGCCAGGATTGCTACATCTCCTGACCTTATTTGGCTGAGTACTGCCCTTACAGCTATGTCTTCCCTGAGGGCAGCAGCATTCTCAGCCTTTCATATTTGGACTTTCATCCACCAGTCATCAAACTTGCAACCCCAGGAACTATTATAGTCACTAAGATCCAAAATAACTTTTGAGAATTTCAGAGCTTCTCTTGCTCCTTGCTATGTGGATGTTGTAGCTGGGCTGATAAACCCTGCTTGTAGTTGAGTGATCATATTCTGTGCCTGAGTGAACATGTCTTGTAGTTTTGTTATTTATGCCCATTGGCACTGAACTCTATTGGTGGACTCATTGGTTTGGTTGGTTAGAACATTTAACATGGCATTTTGCTGTACCATATAATTCTGTAGTTTCTAAGCAAAGGTTTGCAGGTAACCTCTGTGGTTGTCCTGCTCAATTTAATTGAGGATGTTTCCAAGGGTGTTAGGGATTTGAAATGTGGTCATTTTGTAAAGTTAAGAAAAATTGATATATTTAAAGGAATGATTGGTAATCCATCCACTTAATGTCTCTAAGCCTCCACATATTTACCAGTATATGATATCCTAGGACTGGTCCAAATCCTATTCTATAGGCAGTCCTGACATACTCACATCTCTGCCTCTTACATGAAGGAAAAGAACAACCTTTCATCCTTTGGGCAATACCACTTCCATATACTCATTTGGATTCTGACTGCTTATTGCTCCTAGACCTGCTAACTTGCTTTCCTTGATCTGTTGATCTGATTAAGCAATAGTAGCAACTTCTCTAGACCTCTGCAGAATGAATGCCAACCTCTAATGCTGTCTGTCCTCCAAGACAACTCCAATACCAAGTCAGTTAGCTCTTGACATCTCCATTATCACCTCCATCTGGTGTCACCCTTGTCACCATCTCTGATGGTCACTTGTCCACATTCTAGGATTCCTTCCACCTATCTCCAAACCTCATCTGACACTCCTCATTAGGCTCATCTTGGTCTAGCTGACCAACCTCCTGGATGCACCCCTGTGTATGCCCATTGTGATCCCTTAGGATTCCTAGGCCACTCCAGCCTTCCACTCTCCTAGGATATCTTTGCTACTGTATTATGCTGTAATCTCCAATTTCTAGAGCATGTATATGCTGCAGACCAGAAATCCTTGAAGAAATCTGACCTTCTATTTGAAAGGTTGTTCTCTCCTCCCTATCATCCCTCCAGGATATGCTTTGCATCTCTGCCTTAGAGTATACACTTCTGGTATATCCTTCTCACACTCCAAGTTCTCTGGTTTCCTTTGTTTGGTCTTTGATATAGGAAAATTCCAATTATCTAGTGTATCCTTCCTGATCCTTGCTCATCACCACTTGCCTTTTTCTCCTCCCCAGGAATATCCTCTAGTTGCAGTTATTTCTGATCAGTCAATTGCATGGTGATATTTCTCACTCCCTTCCTCAGATCAGCCAAACACTTCCTTGAGATTGCCAAACATCTGCTTTCTCCAGTTCTCCAAACCTCCAGTATACCCCACTTCTGTTTTGGCCTTAGTAGCTTTGGACCTCTTATCCAGATGCTTTGATCATCCTTTGCCTGCAGTCTACTCTGCACCATCTTCTTTTGATATGGCAGTCATTCCCACTGACTTCTGCTTTACTTTCTGGATATTTTCCTGATGTATTCAGATACTCTAGGATCTCCTCACTCATCTGGACCTCTAGCTTCCAATCTCTGGATACTCCACCAATCTCCACTTTGAATTTCCCTAGTACTCTAATTTTTCCACCAATATCTGCTCATTTCATACTCTGCATGCTTCCATTTGCACTTCAGTGCATCCTTCATGCATGGATAACAACACCAATCCTTCAACCTCCCTTCAGTCCTTTGTTCTCTCCAGATCCTCCTAGCTTCAACATGCATTACCTCCAGAAACCCCTGTCTTTCCTCCAGTGCTCCATATACCTGGACCTTTCTCCTAGATGTGATACTAGACATTTGGAAATGTCTCTCCAAAGAGGGGGATAAGGACTCTACTCACATCATTCTGACCTCTGAATGTAACTCCTGATCTAAACACTTCTACCCAGCTCATGCAGTCCCTGCTAACCATCCACTAAGCCTAATCTGAGTCTTATAGGTCCTAGGATAATTCCTACTTAACACTGAGTATTCCTATCCATATATCCTGTTCATCCTCCCCTCTCTTGTTTCCTCTCCTCTGATTGCATCTCCCCTTTGTTCTCTAAGTCCTCCAATCATCTCTGTCACTTTTGATCCCTTATAGCCATATCTGCTCATCTCTGTCACTTTTGATCCCTTATAGCCATATCTGCTCATCTCTGAACAACTCTGGACCACTTCCAAACATCTGGTCTATGCAAGCAACTTTCTCATGTAAGATCCCCTTACAACATTCTGAAAGCTTCTCAAACCTTGTTCTTGACCATATATAGATCAAGCACAGCTCTGAAATGTTCTAATAAAAGAAGCCCTGCATGTGATACCTTCCAAAGTTGACATCTCCAAATCTCTGGATCTCCTTCAAGTCACCATCATTGATTGTGATTGCATATAGGATTTCCAGATTCCCCTATGGCCTCTACTATGATATACTGATCACCTACTGATCACCTCATCCAACTCATGACTTCCTTCAATCTTCAAGTCCTTCCATTCAGTTCCACTCAGTACTCTATTCTCTGATTACCTTTGTCCCACTCTTTGAGCAATATCTCTGATTCCAAGAGAACTCCAACCATGGCAGACAACTTCAGTTCCCTTTACCCTAAGAGGGGGATGACCACCAGTTGTGCTGACCAGACTCTATCCTCAGTTTGGACTGAACATTATCTACAGAACTCATCTGACCCTTTCCAATATGCTTATGTATCATGACATATCTCCATCCCATGTCTGTAACTCCAGACACCTCCAGCTTTAGGAAAACCTTTGTCCACCTTCTCTGTCTACTCCAATCCCACATTAATCCCTCTAATCTAACTCTGGTCACTCAAGATGAGAAGTACCTTTGAAGAAGTATCCTCAAGCACCTTCATCTCTCTCTGTCTTCCTCTGTCTTTTATATTCCATATAGTTATACCTCCAAACCTCCTGTCATTCTCTCTCACCTTTTCCTTCTGTCTCCAATTCCTCCAATATCTCAATTTTCCTCTGGCTTCATGCTCCTCAACACTCTTTATTCTATATATCTGACTTTTCCTCCATTTTAGCTTCTCCATTCACTCTGTTTATACACACAATGATACTATTAACAATAAAGACAAAAACAAAACAAACAAAAGATTAAAAAAGAAATATTCTATTTACTCTTTCATTTCTTCCTCATCCTCTCCTTTCTCACCATCCTTTGAACCCTCTGCACCTCCATCCTCCAAATCTCCATCCTTCAACCCCTCTTCCTCTGCTCCTTCATCCTCTATTCCTTTCACCTCCTCCATATTCACCCTGACCTACTCTGTTTCTTTCTCTGTCCCCTCCATCTGCATCTCCACTTTGCAGTGCATTCCCTTTGTCCTCTTATACCTCCTCTCCTCCCACTAACCATTTATGTCTGTCCTGAGTTGCACAACCTTAGATGCAATGGTTGCTAATGACTCAACTATCTTCCTTGTGAGCTCTAAGAGAGCTCCCTCAAACATCCTGGCTCCTTTTGATGATCCTACAACTAGGATCACTACCTCCACACATATCCTCTTCTTCCTTAGCTCCTTCAATGGCTCCTTCACATCCTCCAGGCTCTACTCACATACTGCATGTGCTTTGACACATTTCTGGCATGACATCATCTTTATTGTCCCATCTGATAGCATACACTTGAAGCCACATTTAGCACAACATCTGCAGACATGCCCTGATATGACCTCTGGTGCCTTGTGCTTTTTTGGAGCCTTCTTCAGTGGCTCCTCTTCCTTGTCTGATGTGAATACTATTGGGACATCCTATAATTCATTAGCATGATTCCATCTGTGATTTTACAATCATACATCTAGCTGCCCCCAGCTGCCTTTTCTCTGCTCACTTGCATGCCTCCCTCTGTACTTGCTCTTTGACCTCCTTCATCACACACACACACTCCTCCACCTCTCTCTGCTCACACTCCTCTAGTTTCTTCTTCTCCCAGGCTTCATGTGCCCTCTTCTCCACTGCTTCATAAATACATTACATCTGCTCTGCTTCTTCCTCACACCTGTGCTGCTCTTCTTCCTTTCATAGCTTGGCATGTCTTCATCACTCATTCACCTTGGCCTCTTACAGCTCATCCTTTGCAAGGAGCTCATCTGGCCATGTTTTGATGTTGGAAATATCATACTTGGCAGGCATATTCAAAGAAGTTGAAGTTAGAAGACAAGTTCCAACTCTAACAACTGTGCAGACCTTATACCTGATGCAACTCCAAAAATTCAAACTCTGCATTGTCCACACCACAGATCAACAAGTCCATACCACCCCTATGAGATAATCTTAAGGCTGCCATATGGAGGGATGGACCCAAGGGTGACAAGGATTCCATAATGCTGACAGATCGCCATAAACGTAAATGTAAGCTTGTAGTGGAGAGAAATAGATAAGACATGGGCATGAGCCTAGGCAAAGGAATAATAAGGAGAGAGACCATGGTGAGCCCAGCAAGAGCTATGGTTGGAGTAATGGTGGTGATGCCAAGCTGGAGGCTGTCTGGAGGCAAGGCCACTCTCATAGATGTCAAGCTTAGGTGAAATCTCCAAGAGACTAAGCTGAAACTAACCAGTGAAGGTTCTCAGCCTTATATAGACATAAGCTACATAATACTACTACATTCATATGATAAGACCTAGCCTATAGTGTTACAGAACGGTACGCTTATTGGTTTGAATACAATACGTTAATTCCTTCGTCCCCAGAGCATCAGTTGCTGCGCAGCAAGGATGCCCTGGCCCTTGGTATCATTTTCATAGGGAGGATCATTGAGGAACACCTTTATGCATTAGTTGACACACCTATAGTTCCCATCATGATTGGGGATCATGTCCAGTTTCCCTCATTTCTACCAGAATAGCTTTTTCTTTTCCTCTCCACTTTTCCGACTCACCTCAAGGAATTTCCTTTATTAAACCTTCTACCTCGAGGTTGCCTTATGTCTTTCATTTCCATCCATGACTCGATCCGCAGCACGCACAGCCCAGCCTCAAGGCAGACACATGGCTTGGTCTGTGCTCATTCTAAACCACTATAAAAGATATCTACTTGTATTAGGGATGATAGCTAGTTCTACACAATCATACCAAGTCACAAGCGAACTAGTGAAAGACTTTAAAGAAGTTACCAACCTAAGAGAAAGTCTTAAGAACACAAAAGCAACCAAACCGTTGTTCTACAAGAAGACAACCTTTACTCCTGGCTTGGCTTAATGTTAACAAAAGAACTAGCTTAACCCTGTACTCCCAAGCATTGACTTGAGGAGACCCACTCGACGACAAAATATTCTTCCAAAAGTCAAAGTTCTCAGCACACTCCCATACCCCATCCCCATCCTCCCCTGAACAGGACCCTGTCACCCCACCTCCACCCCGCTTCATCCCAGAACTCCCCCCTCCTAAAGAAGAACCAAGAGTAGTCATAAGACCTGCTTCTCTGTCCCCTTCTGAGCAAGAAAGGATCAACCAAGAATACAAAGAAGCATATAGCTGGAGGAGACAACAAGAGAAAGAATGATGGAAAGCAACTTACCCTGAACTCCCTTACTCTCCAGAAAGAACCTTAGAAATCAAAGTATGAAAGGGAAAACAAAGAGAACAACCACTGAAAATCCCCAGATGCTGGTTACCTGACCCTACCCCCAATTCATACGGAGTAACTGACGATATGGGAGATAAACCAGTGGAACTCAAAGCGGATTTACCAGAGGACTTCACCAGACAAGCCAAAGACGCCATGAGATGGATACTGGCAATGGAAGGCTACTTTGCCATGAACAGAAGAGTATACACCAAAGATGGACAAAAAGTAATAATCACCTTAAACAAAATGTCTAAAGGAAGAGGGAAGTACTTTGCATAAGCATTCTACTTAGAACATCAAAATCTGCTCAACATCTCATGGGCAGACTTCAAAAAGAACTTCCTTGCTACCTTCTACCCTTATGATGTTCAACAAGAGGCAAGGAAAACGTTGGAAACCCTCAAACAAAACTTAAAGGATGAAGAAAGCGGATTTAAAAATTACATATCCACATTCCAACTCGTATTTGCTAAATCTGGAAGAAAGCCAGATGACATGGCAGTCGTAGACCAATTCGCTAAAGGATTGGATCCAGAACTGGCCACAATGGTCCTCTCACAAAAAGAGATTCCCACTACCCTCCCAGAATGGATAGAACAAGCAAGCAAGTTCCACATACAACAAAGAAGAATAATTAGCATTCTAGGAAAAGGAAAGAAAACTAGACCCTACTGGACAGACCATTCCATGTCCAGAAAAGATCCTAATGCTATGGACATAGACGTGGTCCACCTATCATCCATTGAAAAAGCAGACCAAATCAAAAATAATCTATGCTTCATATGCCACAAAGAGGGATGCAGTACAAGGAACCACAAAGGGAATAGGGAAAGAGGAGGATACAGAGGAAGAGGGAGGGAAGAAACACACCAACACATCAGGGCAGTAAACACACCAGGACCCTCGAACCCCCCTCCATACGTCCAGAAAGAAAAGAACAAACTTATCCAGTACCTGGACGGACTCAAAGGAAAGAACGTCAATAAAGATGAAATACTAAGAGTACTCAAGACATGCTTTGATGAAGAAACATCAGGGGATGAAGAAACCCACAAAGTTGCAGTAGTACGAGTCAAAGAAGAACCAAACGAGGATTTTTAATGCAGAGGGATGCCTCAATGTCTACCCCTCTTAGAGTAAGGACAATAAACAATGTAACAACCTGACAAATCCAAATCTCCATTACTCTGTCCAAAAACTCTCAAAGCATTGAAACAGTAGCCCTAATTGACAGCGGAGCTACAGGAAACTTTATAGACTGTAACTTAGCAAAAAAGCAAGGATATCTGCTGAAGGAACTTGACCAACACCTCAAAGCACAAAACGTAGATGGAATGAATAACCAAGGAGGCACAATAAAGTATAAAACCAAAATTGAGATAACCATCAGAGAAAACACCTCCACACAAGAATTCCTCATACTCAACTGTGGAACAGAAAATGTCATCCTAGGAATGCCCTGGTTACAAAGAGAGAATCCCTCCATAGATTGGAAGGAAAGAAGAACCACTATGAACAAACAAACCCCTGTTGAAGTGGAAGAACAAAGATACCTCGTCAGATATCTAAAAATTGACCAAGAAAGAAAAATCTCTCACTGATGGAACAAAAAAACGATATGACCCACACTACGAACTAACCTATAAAATCACTATCGCAACTCAAATTGCACTAAAAGGAACAAAGAAAGAAATAACCATTCCAAAAGAATTCGAACAATACAGAAAGGTGTTTGAAGAACCACCAAGAGGGGAACTCCCACCAGAAAGACCATTTGACCATGAAATAAAACTAAAACCTGATTTCATTTCCTGAGTTGCCAAAGTCTACCCACTAAACCCAAAAGAACAAGAAGCATGCAAAGACTTTATCAAAAGCAATCTAGAAGAAGGAAAAATAGTACCATCAAAATCGCCACAAGCATCTCCATTTTTTTTTGTAGCAAAAAAGGATGGGACACTTCGCCCTTGCCAAGATTACAGATATGTCAACGCCCACACTGTAAAGAATGCATATCCTTTACCCCTGATTCCCAAACTAATCGACAAATTAAAAAATGCCAAATACTTCACCAAGTTCGATATCAGATGGGGATACAACAACATCAGGATTAAACTAGAAGATAGATGGAAAGCAGCATTTATCACCCCAGAAGGACTGTTCAAACCGACAGTCATGTTTTTCGGACAATGCAACTCTCCAGCAACCTTCCAAGT
>JBBPTE010000021.1:0-10278 GCA_038093935.1 Tylopilus cf. pallidocervicolor | reverse complement strand
ATGTGGTACAAACCTATACATAGATCTGACCCTGAAAGGGAAGAGTCGGGTATGAAAATAGAAGTGTCAACAGGGATCAGTGGCATATGAAGATGAAGTAGGGAGATCCCCATTGAGGGAATACATAATCGTAAAGTGAAAAAGAAAAAATTAAGTAAGTCCAGTGGGCATACTGGCACATACTAGTCCATCGTGCAGACAACGTTGCATGCTTGCAACAGCTGTTGCCTTAGGTTCACATGTGGCTATAGTCCAGATGCCTCACAGCTGCCCTTTCTGTTATTCTGCCAGGTTTCCCAATCTATATGTAAACAGGGTCTACTATGTCTAGCCTTTTATGGGGTCATCAATCCCAATCACTTTTGTGTGAATCAGACTAACCATATGCTTTCACTGGCTCAGGCACATGGGCCCAGTTGTTACCAGCTTTCATGTATCTGAAATGTCCTGTCCTTCTACTGCCATGTATTTCAAACAGCTTCTGATTAGATGGTTTTCACACAGGAGGACTCAGGGGATTATTCCTTGGTTCATGGACTCTGCTGTGCTCCCCTGTCCTCTTACATTCCATGCAGATGACAGTTGCACACTTGCAACACCTTATTCACAACTTTATTCTCAGGCAAGTCATACTCATCCAATAGGGCCTCAAGGGCTCAATTCTAAAGGGGAGGCATTGTCATATGCATGCCAATACCTCTAATTACTCCTATAAATAAAATAACATAAAACTCAGCATTCTTCTGATAAATAGCAGAGGAGGGGTGAGAACTATTCTTGCTTCAGTAGTAGCATGTGCTCTGAGATCTCTCCTTCCTCTACTTCATCAAAGAGATGGGGAAAGTGCTCTCTTGTATAAAGAAGGGGGCCTGGGAGGAAGGGAGGTGCTGACCCTTCTGATGTATTATTATTTGGGTCTCTCTCAGTGTCCTCTCTCACTCTCTATTTGAGCTCTCTCTCTAGAGTGTCTCAGATGTCTAAAGACAAGTGGCATGTCAGGTGTACATTCTCTTGTACCCTGGACCCTTCCAAATATCCTCTCAATGGCTCTCCATGCTTTATTCCCAATACTACTTCTTCTACTACTAGGTTGCCTTCTACTATGTTAATGGAGGTGGAAAGAAGGATGGTGATACAAAGGGTGTACTCCTTGAATTCAGTAGCTGTAGAAGCAAAAGTCCTATGGAAGCTAATCAGCACTTATGTCCACTTGATGGTTAGCAACTGTACTCATTTCATTTCATTCATATCAAGAAACAATACATTCTTGTTTTTTTTTTGAATGCAAAGATGAGGAAAGTGTGGTCAGTCTAGTTCTAATGAAACAACCTAAAACTTGAAAGCATTGGCTTGAGACTTTGGTCACCTGATAAACTTGGACTAGGATGAAAGTATAGCGATGGTGCTGCTAGACACTGAGTTCTAGGGAATACACCAAGAGAACTAGACTAAGGGTTCATCCTCAATAGTCTCTGATTTATATATTCACAAGTGGTGGCTATGCTACTATCAGAGAGCATGTCTAAGTCATGTCCATATATCTAGACTAGCCAATAGCATATCAGACTCAGGATGTGTCAGCATCTGAGTAAGTATGTGAGTCATGCTGATAGAGCCAGGACTGTAGACTGACTAAGTGGCATACTACCCAACCAACAAGACAGTATAGTAATTAAATAAGAAGAAGTGGAAATGAAAAAGAAGTGCACAGCCTAGCTGTGGCAGAATGGAAGAGAAGCCATCAAGGCTGTGAAGTGGGAATTAAGTATGGCTGAGATCTTCATATCTTAGATTTGAGATCCAGATCAGGTGAGAGTCCCTGTGCCAGATGGAATCTAGTCATGATTTGCTGGAGTTCATCCTTCAAAATCTGAAGATAAAGGTTACCATCCATTATACCATCAATCTTGCTGGCATAGCCAATACCCTCCCAAGTCATACAGCCCCACATCATAAGAGTATCTTCCCTATGCTTGAGGATATCTTGTACCAATCTATCACTGAGTCCTTCACCATGCTTTTTCCACACCCACTTCCTTTCATCTGAGTCTAGGCAATTGATTTTGATCTCATCAGACCATATTACCTTCTTCCAGTCCTCTATTGTCCAATCTTTATGGATATGAGCAAATTCCAAACAAGCTTTGCAATGCTTGGCAGAAAGAATAGGATGTTTGGTCTTGACTACAGCATTCATACCTGCTTTCTTCAAGTGCAAGCATACAATATTGGCAGAGAGAGGCTGGTTAATGACGTTGGTAAGGGCTTTGGTCACTTGAACAGCAGTTTCAGCCCTGCCAGTTGAGATAAGATATTGGGCATGATGAATATTGGCAGACAAAAGCTTGGATGGATGACCTCCAAGAGCTTTGAGAAGGATAGAATAGTATTTGGAGTGAAGCCTGAATATGGTAGAAGGGCTAAGACCAGTATTCTTGGCAATGTCTTCACCAGACTGGCCAGCATTAAGCATAGAGAGGATTGATTTCTATTGAGCAAGAGAAAGAGATCTAAGCATGGTAATGGATGGGAATCAAGGAGTATGTGGACATTTTCAAATTCAGACATGATGTTTATTTGTGTACCCTTGTTTGTATAGCAAAATATTAGCAATAATCCATTGATTTAATTAAAATTCTAGTTTCAATTCAAAAGTGAAAAAACCCTTTCAATAGTGTTATCAATTTAAAATATACATATCTTCACAGACACTAGGCCAAATCACATGATCCAAGGACCAATTTGTAGCCAAGGGTTTGTACTTTGTTTGGTTCCACCAAAGCTAAGTGAAATTCCCACAGGTGATTGCAGGGTGCTTCACACCCTACATTAGAGTCAAACATTGAAAGGGTTTTTGGAGTCACTGTAGCTTATGCTATATATGCTTATATAGTATATGTACCAGATGTATATATATTCAAGAGTCTATGCTGAACATTCTCCAGCTTAGTTTCTTGGGGATTTCCCCTCATGCTCAATGCTTACAAGAGTAGCCTTGCCTCTGAATAGCCTCTAGATAGCCTCTAGCTTGGCATTCAGTCATTACTATTCATGGCTCTTGCTGGACTCACTGTGCTTCTTTCTTCCTTTCACCTTTGCCTGGCCTGACAACCATGTTATCTATTTCTCTCATAATATAGAGCTTAATGACAGCTTAGCAGCAACCTATCAACATCTTACAGGATCCTTATTGCCTTTGGGCTCATTTCTTTATTCAACAGCTTGATGGTTGTCTCACCAGACCTCATCACTGTCATTCTCATCCTCTATGAGGAGTTCATCTGGCCATGTTTCAATGCTTGATATGGTGTATTTGGTAGGCATGTTTGAAGAAGTTAAAGTTTAAGACAAGTTCTAACTCTAACAACTGTGCAGACCTTATGCCTGACATAACTTAGATTTCAAACTCCACATTGTCTGTGCCATGAATCTACAAGTTCACATAATCCTTATTTGCAACTCCATTCCTAGGCAAGTCATAGCCATCCAGTAGGGCCTTGAGGACTTGGCCCAAAAGGAGAGGTACTATCATATCTGTGCCAACCATTTGACTACCTCTATCATTCCTGTTTACTATCCTCACTTCAGACCTTTGTCCAACCTCCAGTATCATCTCTGGTACACTTGTACAATTGTCTCATGGAACATCACAGAGTTTATATTTTCATATCAAATCTCTGCAACACTGCCTTCATCTTATCTCTATTTGTACTAGTTCCTTTTAGTCATCTTACATTCTTCTGTACAGCCCTTTGGCTTTCATTACTCCTTCATCCTCTAGTATGCTTACTCATGCTATACATTATAGTTCTGTTCCTCCATATTGCATTCCTAATAGCTTACTCATCTCTGTTCTGGACTTTCATATATAAACCCTGTAATACTCCTTCTATATTCTTTAGTATAAATATCAACTTAATCTTTAATTCTCTGACTTGAAGTCTTCTCCTTGCTTTCACTCCTTCTCTATTTTTTATGATGAACTCCTGATCCTCTGTACTCCAAAATCTGAGGAAGATGACTTAGCAAGGGCATGACACATAAGTCATATGCCAATGTCCTCACTATTTGACCCCAGCTCCAATCTGCTATTCATCACCTTCATAGGACCTCTAGTCTATCTCTGACACCAATTATGATAATCTTCTCCATGTATTTCCAGATCTCCAATTGAACTTGAGTCCAGAGGACCAGGATTTCACAGTTGGATGAAGAAGGCAATATCAATTCTGTCTTTATTCAAGATTACTCTATTGAAATTCAACCTGTTTCTAACTTCACTAACAAACACCTGGCTGGCCCCAACTGCCTTGCCCTTTTCTTTATGTCTCTGCTCATCTGCTTCCACTAATATATGTGCCTCCCTTAGCCTCTCCTGCAGCTGCCTTCAAACTCACTCCATGATCTCCTTTGTTACCTGTGCACACTCCTCTATTTACTTTCTCACTCACTCCTTGGCCTCCTTTCACTCCTAAGCCTCATGTGACCTTCTTTCCACAGCCTTGTGCATATATTGCATCCATTCTACTTTCTCTTTGTGTCTTTTCTTTGCCTTCTTCCTCTGCACATTTGAGCACTACAGCAGCTTGTTTGCCTTCACTGACCATGCCTCATCACTGTTGTTCTTGTTCTTCATGAGCATTTCATCAGGCCATGTTTTGATGTTTGACAGATTATACTTGGTAGGCATATTTAAAGAAGGTGAAGATTAAGATACGTTTCAACTCCAATAACCTTATGGACTTTATACCTGATGCAACTTCAGAAATTCAAACTTTGCATTATCTATACCACAGATTAACAAGTCCACACCACCTCTATTTGCAACTCTATTCCTAGGCAAGTCATACTCATCCAATGTTATAGAACAATTCTTCTAATATGAGTATATGCTACTTATTCCTTCTTCATGGGAATACCACATTCTCAAGACTTACAATTCACTTTACTATGGTATTATCATGATGGAGCAATTGATGGAGATGTCCTTGGAGGATCATCCTGTCACCCCTATCATTTCCCTTCTTGCTGGGAATATAGCTCAATCTCTAGGTTATTGAGTATGCCTCATTATCTCCACCTAGTTTTTTTCTTCTTCATCATTAGATCTTTGATGGTTACTAGATACCACCTGTTATTTCACTGCACCATAAGGATGCCTCATGGACACTTTAACCCAATGTATTATATGCAGTCCAATATGAGAATATTTCATATCCTGGTCTATGCACCATTCCTAACCCTATATAAAAGAGAACACCTTACTCTGTAATAGTAGCTAGTTTTACACAAATACACCTTTGTATAACAAGAGTTCTAGTGAAGAAGCCAAAGCCAATCCACTAAAGAACAAAGAGCTTGAAAGGAAGAACTCAATGTTACACTTAGGGGTAATATTAACAAAAGAACTAGCTTGTCCCTCACTCTCAGGCATTGATCTGAAGAGACCAACCAAACAAAAAAATTTGCCTGAATTCTAGGAAAGTTTTCAGTCCATTCTAGAATGCCATCCCCTTCCTCTCCCAAACAAGACCCAGTAATACCATCTCCTCCTTGATTCATTTCTGAGCAAGAAGAGCCAAGAGTAGTCATCAGACTAGCATCTCCCTTACCATCTAAAAAGGAATGAATTGACTGAGAATATGAGGAAGCATATCACTAGAGAAAGGAACAAAAAAGAGCTAAATCATCCACCTCTTACCTAGAATCATCATACTCCCCTGAATGAACATTAGAGATTAAATTGGCAGGAAAAAGAAAAGGAAAGGAAAAAGAACCTGCACTAAAAAAACCAATCTATTACATTCCAAACTCCATTCCAAATACATATAGAGTAACAGATGATATGGGAGACAAATCAGTCATGCTCAAAGCAGGACTATCTGAAGACTTTTCCAGAAATCTAGAGGATGCAATAAGATAGATGCTAGCCATGGAAGGATACTTCACCATGAACAAATAAATTTACACTGAAGATGGACAAAATATTATCACCAAACTCAACAAGATATCAAATGGAAGAGAAAGGTTCTTTGCAGAAGCATTCTACATTGAACACCTAGAAAAACAGGATACTGCATGGGAAGAATTTAAGAAACACTTCTTAACCACCTTCTACTCCTATGACATCCAACAGAAAGCAAGGGAATATCTAGAAACTATCAGACAAAACCTCATAGATGAGCAGAATGGATTCAAAAACTACATCTCTATATTCCAACTCATTTTCTCCCAAACAGTGAGAAAATGTCAAATCCCGGTCCTCTGGACTCAAGTCCGATCAGAGGTCCGGAGGTACAAGGGGATAATTACCATGGGTAGGTCCAGAGTTGGACCAGAGGTCCGGAGGTACAAGGGGATAATTACCACGGGTAGGTCCGGAGTTGGACCAGAGGTGATGAACAGCGGATCAGAGTTGGGGTTGGAAGATAAGGACATTGGCACATGACTTATGTGTTGCGCCCTTGCCAAGTCTGCATCCTTGTATTTCAGAGTTCGGAGGATCAGAGGTTCATCATAGGAGGTAGAAGAGAAGCGGAGATGAGGGAGGGACTTTGAGTTGGAGAACCGAAGATAAAGTCGATATTCGTACTAAAGAGTACAGGAGGGAAGTACAGAGGTTTATATACGAAAGTCCAGAGCGGAGATCAGAATAAGGAATGGAGGGAATTATGAATGCTATGCAGAGGAATGGGACTATAGGACATAGCATCAGTAATCAAACTGGAGGATGGAGGTATACAAAAGCCGGATGGCTGTACATAAGAAATGTAGAGTGACAGGAGGAGCTAATACAAAAGGGGTTGAGGCAGAGGCGGTGTTTCAGAGATCTGACATGGAGATGCGAACTCCAAGGTGTTCCATGGGCAATCATACGAGGTGTAATGGAGATGGTACCGGAGGAGGGACGAAGGTCCAGAGTTGGGATGAGGCTCGGAGGAGGGAGTTACAGGGGTAGTTGGAGGTGTTGTCATGCATATGACAGTGCCCCCCCTTCAGGGCCAAGCCCTCAAGGCCCTATTGGGTGAGTATGACTTGCCTAGGGACAGAGTTGTGGATAGGGGTGGTGTGGACTTGTTGATCTGTGGTGCAGACAATGCGGAGTTTGAAATCTGGAGGCGCGTCAGGTATAAAGTCTGCACGGTTGTTAGAGTTGGAACTTGTCTTCTACTTCTTCAATCATGCCTGCCAAGTACGACCTTTTCAATATTGAAATGTGGCCAGACAAGCTCCTCATGGAGGACAAGAACGACGATGACGAGCTCTGGCAGGCAAAGGTGAACGAGCGGAGGAGGCATGTGAAGCTGCGGAAGGAGGAAGAGCAGCGCAGGCATGAAGAAGAAGCAGAGCGGATGCGACGCATTCGTGAAGCAGCAGAGAAGAGGGCGCGCGAAGCCCAGGAGAAGAAGGAACGGGAGGAGCATGAGCAGAGGGAAGCAGAGAAGCATGAGCGAAGGGAAGTGGAGGAGCGAGTGCGCGTCACGCAAGAGGTCACAGTGCGGGTACAGAAGGAGGTGTGCAAGCGAGCGGAGGTGGGGGATTGGAAGGGGAAAGGAAAGGTGGCCAGGGGCAGCCAGGTGCGTGATTGTAAAATCACATACAGAATCGCACTAACGAATTATAGGATGTCCCAATTATATTCACATCAGACAAGGAAGAGGAGCCAACAAAGAAGGCTCCGAAAAAACGCAAGGCACCGGAGGTCGCGTTGGGGTGCGTCTGCGGACATTGCACCAAACGTGGCTTCAAGTGCATGCCACCGGATGGGACAACAAAGGTGACATCATGCCAGAAATGTGCCAAAGCGCACATGGTGTGTGAGTGGGATCCGGAGGACGTGAAAGCAGTGTCAGAGAAGCCAAAGAAGAAAAGGATGCACATGGAGGTGGTGATCCCAGTCGCAGGGTCATCAAGGGGTGCTGGAATGATGGAGGGGGCTCTTCTAGAGCTCGCGAGGAAGGTAGCCAGGTCCTTGGTGACCATTGCGTCGGAGGTCGCGCAGCTGGGGGCGGACATGAATGAGGATCGGGAGGAGAGGAGGCGCGAGAGGACGAAAGAAATGCACCACAAAGTGGAGGTGCAGATGGAGGGGATGGAGAGAGTGATGGGGGAGATTGGGATAAATACGGAGGAGGTGGAAGGGATGGAGGACAAAGGGGCAGAAAAAGAGGGGTTGGAGGATGGAGATTTGGAGGACAGAGGTGCGGAGGGTTCAGAGGATGGTGAGGGTGAGGAAGTAGAGGGAGAGATGGAAGAGTAAAAAATTATGGAAGAGTAAATAGGATATTTTCTTTTTTAATCTTTTTCTTTTGTTTTCTGTCTTTATTGTTAATAGTATTGTCGTGCGTGTGTAAACAGAGTGAATGGAGGAGTTAGAATCAGAGGAAAGTTGGAGATATGGAATAAGGAGTGTTAAGATCATAAAAACGGAGATATCAGAGGAATTGGAGATGGAAGGAAAGGTCAAAGGGTTAACTATACGGAATAAAAAGACAGAGGAAGACAGAGAAGGATGGAGGTGCTTGAGGATACTTCTTCAAAGGTGCTTCTCGTCTTGAGTGACCAGAGTCAAGTCGGATGGAGTAACGCAGAATCGGAGTAGACGGAGAAGGTGCATAAAGGTTTCCTAAAGCTAGAGGTGTCCAGAGTTACGGACATGGGGTGGAGATACACCATGATACATAGGCGCATCGGAAGGGGTTGAATGAGTCCTGTAGGTAATGTTCAGTCCAATCTGAGGGGGGAGTCTGGTCAGCACAACTAATGGTCATCCCCCTCTTAGGGCAAAGGGAACCAGAGTTGTCTGCCAGTGTCGGAGTTCTCTTGGGGTCGGAGGTATCGCTCAGAGAGCAGGACGGAGGTGACTGGAGAACGGAGTACTGAGTGGAACTGAATGGAAGGACTCGAAGGTTGGAGGAAGTCATGAGTTATGGAGGAAGTGATCAGTAGGTGATTAGTATGTCACTGGGGCCATAAGGAAATCTAGAGGTCCTATAGGTCATCACAATTACTGATGGTGACTCGGAGGAGATCCAGAGATCCGGAGATGTCAACTCTGGGAGGTATCACGTGCATGGCATCTTTCATTGGGACATTCCAGAGCTGTGCTTGATCTGTATATGGTTAAGAACAAGGTTTGAGAAGCTTTCAGGATGTCGTAAGGGGGTCTCGTGTGAGAAAGTTGCTTGCATGGACTGGGAGTTTGGATGTGGTCTAGAGTTGTTTGGAGATGATCAGATATGGCTGTAAGGGATCAGGGTGACATAGGGGTTATCGGAGGACTCAGAGGACAGAGGGGAGATACAATTGGAGGAGAGGGAACAAGAGAGGGGTGGAATGAACAGGATATGGATAGGAGTACTCAGCATTGAGTAGGAATTATCCTGGAACCTGTGATACTTGAATTAGGCTCGGTGAATAGTCAGAAGGGACTACGTGAGCTGTGTAGGAGTGTCTAGGTCAGGAGCTATATTCCGAGGTCAGAATGATGCAAGCAGAGTTCTTATCCCCCTCTTTGGGGAGACGTTTCCAAACGTCTAATTTTACATCTAGGAGAAAGGTCTGGGTGCATGGAGCACCAAAGGAAGGATAGGGATTTCCAGAGGTGATGCAGTTCAAAGCAGGAGGATCTGAGAGGCTAAAGGACTGAAGGGATTCCCAGGGCGGAAGGGGACGGAGTGCTCATGAAGGGAGCTCAGAGGATGAGAGACCTAAGTTGCCACCCACACGTGAAGGGCACACCGAAGTGCAAACAGAGGTGTGCAAAAGCATGAGAAGCGCGAATATCGGCATGCAACAGATCAGTGATTTTCGACAAAAGAGATAGGATGCACTGGGAGAGGTCCAAAATCGGAGATTGATGGAGTATTTGGAGATCAGAAGCTAGAGGTCCAGATGACTGGAGAGATCCTGGAGCTGAGAGATAAAGTCTGGGTACATCTGGGAAATATCCGGAAAGAGGGAGCAAAAGTCAGTGGGGACGACTGCCATGTCAAAAGAAGGTGGTGCAGAGTAACTGTGGCAGAGGATGACTAGAGCTTCCAGAGGAAAAGTCCAGAGCTACTAGGGCCGGTATGGATGTGGGGGTATACTGGAGGTTCAGAGAACCAGAGGTAGTGGATGTTCGGCAATCTCAAAGGAGTGTTCATCTGATCTGAGGAAGAGAGTGAGGGAAGATCACCATGCAATTGACTATTCATGGAACCACAGTAGCCAAAGGAGACTCCTGGAGAGGAGAGAAAAAGGCAAGTGGTGATGAGCGAGGGTCAGGGAGGACGC